>QRFJ01004416.1:0-119106 GCA_006176705.1 Cocos nucifera | reverse complement strand
TTTAGATCTGATTTTAATTTTATTTTAATTAGAAAATAAAGTGATTTCAGATGTCACATGAGATGTGATCAGATCTGAAATCAGAAAAAATTAAAATTAAATGATTTGGATCTAAGATTAGAAGATATGCATGACTAGTTCTAGAAATAGAATAGTTCTATAGAATAGTTTTGCATGTTTTTGATTTAATCTGATTAAATCATATTTTAGATCTTCTTATTTACTATTTTTTGATATTATAAGTGTTATAATAACATCTGAAAAAATAGCAAATAAAAATTATTTAATTTTAAATATCATATGAGATATGATTGATGCATGTCTAGACTAGTTGTAGAATAGTTCTACATAATTGTCTAGATTAGAATTTATTTTGATTAGATCAATTTAAATCTAATTTTTTAGATTATTATGAGATAATTTAGATCTGAAAAACATGCATGATTTGATACATGAGATGTATGCAAAATATGCCATGATTAGATCTAAATTTGTATATGAGATATATGATATAGATCTATAAACTGTTTTGTAGTATTGACATGTTCCTGATTAAGGCGTTCCTCTTGGCCGTCCGGTCATAAGAACGAAGAAGGGTTTAAAGGCCCTCTCTTCCCATTCGATGGGGTGTTCTTATGATGTGTAGGGGTGCTGCGTGTTCGTCCTTAATCAGAAACCCAAAACTTACTTTCTGCAAAACCCTAGATCCTGAAACCCTAGGATTTATTGTGCATATTTTGTTTATGAACCCTACTTAATTAAGAATTAAGTTTATGGAATATTAATTAGGTCTAAAATTGAGAATTTCAGATCTAAGACATATTCATAATACTGGGTTCGGGCTTGGGTAGCTCAATTAGGTCTAAGCGGTTGATCAAACCGAATCAAGAGTTGGTTAGATGGGATCAACAATGCTTAAATTGACCAGCCTAATAGGATTAAGTCTGGGTCAAGATCGAGTCACGATCAAGCAAGACCTAATTAGGCTCAGAGGTTAGAGTCTGGATTGTAGGCTAACCCAATTGGTTCTGACTCAACAATTTGGTGTCTAAGGTAAGTTTGGCACATACGACCGACTGGTTTTTAATTGGAAGCTACTCGACCTGAATGCATTCTTGTACGAGTTAATGGCATATTCCTTCCACCGGTCTCACTTACCTGGCCATATCTGTTGACACAGTTCTGATCTGAGGTGGTCAATAATCCGAGCTAACCCATGCCACTAGGTTAGTCATAATTGTTATGACTAAGCCAAGTCTAGTTTAATGAGACCTGAATCAATTCTCCCTAAGAAAAGATTAAGTCTGAGGTCTTCCACCATTGTAGATGTGCGGGCCCTTCCCGGGGTTGATTGTTCTCGGCTGGATACAGTGGCTCAGTTGCACCGGGAAGATGCAACCATGTCTATTAGGCATTGGATGCTATGGGCTGGAGGATGAGTTGGGCTCAATATTTGGATACGGTGAGAGACTCAATTAGGAACCCAGTCTATGCAAATGGTGGGTCTGACTTAACTAAGGAGTGGATCAATATTCCGGATACGGTGAGATTCATGAATTAGAGACCAAGTTTGGGTGCACCATGATTAGAGAATCATTGAACAAGAGTTGTTCACTCATTGGCTAACCCATCACCAATAACTGTTAGGTGAGGTGATGAGTCAGTTGGTGAGACCGCACCACCCACTAGAAATCATTAATCGTGGAGATTTTCGCATCTCTACAGAGGGAGTGTAGGGATCCGAGAAAATAGTGGGAGCTAATTTGTTTAAAAATAAAATCCCTAAATAAATTGGTCAAGTCAAAATTACAGTATCTAACTAGAATCTTTGACTCTCTACAGGAAAAATGTCTGCGTCCAACCCATTGGCACGTATCCTGGACACACATAGACTGACTGGACCCAATTATAAAGATTGGCTCAGGAACTACAAAATTATTTTGGGTTTCAGAGAAGTTAACCCATGTTTTGGACCAGGACCCTCCCACCTTACCAGCCCGTCCATCCACTGTTGAACAGAGAGCGTCTCTGGAAAAATGGATTGACGAAGATAATAAGGCCAGATACTTACATGTTGGGCTCGATGTCTGATGAGCTCCAGCGCCAACATGAAGATATCGGGACTGCTCGCCAAATGTTGGCTCACCTGCAGGAGATGTTTGGTGAACAGAGTCGCGCAGCCAAATATCAAGTCACGAAATGACTTTTTAAGGCTAAGATGCGTGATGGGCAGTCAGTCCAAGATCACTGTCTGACAATGATCAAGGACATGGAAGAGCTTGAGAAGCTCGGTGTGAAGTTGGACTTGGACTTGCAGAATGATATTATTCTGCAATCCTTGACTGATGCATATGGGCAATTCATCATGAATTACCACATGCATAAACTTCAAAATTCCTTGGCCGAGTTAATGAATATGCTGGTTACCGCTGAGCTTTCTATGAAAGGTTCTAAAGGCTCAGTTCTTGCTATGGAACGGACTTCTTCCAAAAGAAAGTCTTATGGAAAGAAAAAGAAGTCTGTGAAAAAGCAAAAGGTGGAAGGATCAAAGAAGAAGAAGGCAGAATCCGAAGAAAAAGGCCGATGGCAAAGGAAAGTGTTTCCATTGCAACAGCGACGGCCATTGGAAGCGGAACTGCCCTACTTACCTGGCCACCCTGAAAGAACAAGAAGGAAGGTCCTTCTGGAGGTATGCTCGTTATTGAGTCTAACCTTACGGTTTCTTCTGCATCCAGTTGGGTGCTTGACTCTGGTTCTAGTGCTCATCTGTGCACTTCTATGCAGGGTCTTGAGGATAGCAGGAGGCTGAGGGATGGAGACATGATCCTACGCATCGGTAATGGAGCAAGAGTTGCTGCAGTAGCCGTGGGAACATACCCTCTTCGATTACCATCTGGTTTAGACTTAGTTTTAAAAGACTGTTATTATGTGCCTGCAGCTAGCAGGAATTTGATTTCTGTTTCATGCTTAGCACAAGAAGGTTATGTGATTACCTTCTTTAAGGACCATTGTAACATTCTTTATGAAAGAAATAAAATTGCAAATGGTTTCCTTATTAATGGTCTTTATCAGCTACATATTGATGTACCTGTTTTAACTATCGAGCAAAACGTGAATGCCAAACGACCTAGGGATAGTCCAAACGACAGATATCTATGGCACCTGAGATTAGGTCATATAGCAGAAGATAGGATCAACAAATTGGAGAAAAATGGGCTATTGAGTCCATTGACTTTTGAGTCATATCCAACTTGTGAATCTTGTCTTCAAGGCAAAATGACTAAACTCCCTTTTGTTGGACATGGGGAGAGGGCCACAGATCTCCTTGCCCTAGTACATACTGATGTGTGCGGCCCATTTGATGTGCCGGCTAGAGGCAATTTTGTCTACTTCATTACCTTTACCGATGATCTGTCTAGGTATGGGTATGTGTATCTTATGAGACACAAGTCTGAAGCTTTTGAAAAGTTCAAAGAATTCAGACATGAAGTAGAAAAACAAACTGGAAAAACCCATTAAGGTTCTTCGATCAGATCGAGGAGGTGAATACCTTAGCCGGGAATTCCTAGACTATCTTAAGAAAAATGGCATAGTCTCTCAATGGACTCCACCAGGAACACCTCAACTCAACGGGGTTTCAGAATGGAGAAATCGGACTCTATTGGATATGGTTCGATCCATGATGAGCTTCACAGACCTCCCTGATTTTCTTTGGGGACACTCATTGTTAACTTCAATCTTATCTACTGAATAGGGTTCCCTCTAAAACCGTTCCTACCACACCGTATGAGATATGGCACGGTAAGAAACCAAGTCTGAGTCATCTCAGAATTTGGGGTTGTCCGGCTCATGTCAAAAGACAACAAGCGGACAAGTTAGAGTTTAGGTCCTTTAGAGCTCGATTCATAGGATATCCTAAAGAGTCATTAGGATACTATTTCTACATTCCAGAAGACCACAATGTGATTGTGAGTCGACATGCCATCTTTCTTGAAAAATAGTTTATTCAAGATAGCGGCATTGGAAAGCAGATTAAGCTTGATGAGAAAGTCTCACAAGTACAGAACGAGCTAAGGACCAATTGGAACCAAATCAGGTTGAGCCAATAAGAACACTACCTCCTCCACCTCGTAGATCGGAAAGAGTTTTCCCGTCCCCCTGAAAGATACTTAGGTATTATTTCAGAGGAAGTAGAGGAAAATGTTCCTCGTAGGTAATGGTGCTCATGGTGATGATCCCAAAACCTACAACGAGGCGATATCAGATATCGACTCCGAGAAATGGCTAGAGGCAATGCAAGTCAGAAATTGACTCGATGCACTCAAACCAAGTCTGGACCTTGGTAGATCCACCAGAAGGTATAGTACCTATTGGGTGTAAATGGATCTTCAAGAGAAAGATTGGTGCAGATGGGAATGTGGAGACATTCAAGGCTAGACTAGTGGCAAAAGGTTATAGTCAACGCGAAGGCATTGACTATCAGGATACCTTTTCCCCAGTAGGCTATGCTAAAATCCATCCGCACATTGCTTGCCGTTGCAGCCTATTTCGATTATGAAATATGGCAAATGGACGTGAAAACGGCATTCCTTAAATGGATATCTTGAGGAAGATATCTATATGGAACAGCCGCTAGGTTTCACATCCAGTGATACTGATCACAAGGTTTGCAAGCTGCAAAGGTCCATATATGGACTTAAGCAAGCATCTCGGAGCTGGAACACTCGTTTCAATGATGTGATCAAAAAGTTTGGTTTCATCAAAAATGAAGAGGAACCATGTGTTTTCAAAAGGGTCAGTGGGAGCGCTGTTGTCTTCCTCGTATTGTACGTGGATGACATCCTCCTTATTGGGAATGATATTCCCATGTTGACATCAGTCAAGATGTGGTTGTCCAAGGAATTCTCCATGAAAGACCTAGGTGAAGCATCCTTTATTCTAGGAATTAAGGTCTATAGGGATAGACCGAATAGGATGCTAGGACTTTCACAGAAGATGTACATAGAGGAAAGTACTAAAGAGGTTTAGTATGGAAAACTCTAAGAGGGGATTAATACCCTTCAGACATGGTATTCATCTTTCCAAGAAGATGTGCCCCAGCACACCTGAGGAAATAGAACGCATGAGCAAGATCCCTTATGCTTCTGCAATAGGGAGCCTCATGTATGCCATGCTATGTACACGACCTGATATAGCCCATGCTGTGAGTGTCACAAGCAGATATCAGTCAAATCCAGGTGAAGAACACTGGACTTCTGTGAAATGTATCCTTAAGTACTTGAGAAGAACTAAGGATATGATGTTGGTCTTTGGTAACGGAGAACTCCAAGTCCAGGGATACACAGACTCGGACTTCATGTCCGATATAGATGATCGAAAGTCGACATCTGGCAAACTGTTTGTGCTGGAAGAGTTCCAAGCAAACGGTGATACCATCTCATCCGCGATTACCTTGAGAAAGGTTACGTTGAGGTCAAGAGAGTCAACTCCACAGATAATGTGGCAGACCCACTTACAAAGCCGTTGGGCCAGCAGAAGATCGAAGCCCACCTTGAGAAGATGGGACTTAGACTTGTAGCCAATTGGCTTTAGGACAAGTGGGAGATTGTTAGATATATGTGCCCTAGAAGCCAGAATTGGCTGACACTTGTAATACACTTCTAGGGGCAAAATTATAATTTTGACTATAATCAATAAAATGGGTTATTTTCTATCACACATGTGTATTTAGTGTCTGTGATACATCCTTTGAGTTAATGGTAATGATAATTCATATTTTCAAGAGTTGAAAATTTAAGACATGAATAATCATTATTAACTCATAAAATGCTCCCGACCATAGGATCATCACGAGGATGGTGATTGATCCGGAAGGTTGGTGTACAATCGCTTCTCTTTAGTAGATGAGTCTTGAGTCTACGGTGTGGAGACACCGGAGCGAGAGTACAGGTACTCGTTAGAGAACGAGGGCACTGAGCGTGACCACCTCGAGTAGTCATTAGGGAGTCTACCTTCTCGTCAATGACTGACTCGATGCTGCAGTAGTGTGTCTGGTTCTTTGACCTGAGGTGCATCGGCAGTTCACCTTGAGGGTGTTATAGTTTGACTACACCATTACTCGGTCTCCTAGCCATATGGAACCCTGAGGTGTATGTTGGCTATAGCATGTTCATTGTAGGAACTGGATTGCATCAAGATGGAATCTATCTACCTCGGTGGTAGAGGAGCAGCCCTATGATGATCATGAGAATCAAGTCCAGAAGCCCATGGCCATGGCAGAGTGAAATAATAGAAAGAGTTTCTATTTAGATTTTCACATTGGACTCGAATCGAATGATTACATCATATGACAGAGACTAGGGTTTGACGAGTTCACCTTAACCCTAATCTGATCGGGGCTCAAGATAGAAGAACTTAATCACACAGGTAGCTGCACCAAGAGGTTCGCATTCAGCTCTGATGGGTTGCCACCATATACTGCTAGGTGTCACTGGTGGATTTTGGGAGCAATTAGAATGATTTAGATGATCGATCATTCTAGCTGTTCGAATCAGAAGAGTTCTGATCCATCGAAAGGAGTTTCGATGATGTCGATGATAGAGATCATGACATATCCCATTACCATACAGAACTGAACCTAACTGGGTCACACAAACAAGGGTTTGAATCTGGTGATCATCAATTGAACTGATCTAGTTCAATTGATCTGAATGAGATTCAATTAGGTTCAAGGAAATCGTGCTAGCACTCGATTGAACCTAACGTTCTTCTTTTACTATCATAAATAAGTTGTCCTGACTGAGCCAAAGGAGTTTGTGCTCAATCAGAGGCCTTCATATGGTCTGACTGGAGGTTGTCCAAGTCAGAAAAGGTTGTCTTATTTTGTAAGACATTACCTGCCATTTTTGGTCACCTGCCATTTCTTGTTCTTTGACTTTGGTCAAAAGTCTACCTTTGACTGGTCAAATGTTGACCATTGACACTTTGACTTTTGACCACATGTCATGCACCTATTGGAGAGCTGGTGGGGGCCTGTCCCCCTGCCAGAACCTGGCAAGGAGAAGGGCGCACGCCACCCTAGGGTGGCGTGTGCCCAAGTTGGAGGCGCCTAGGAGTCCTTGTTGGACAAGGACTCCATCTCCCTTTTTGGATTCCAATTAGAGTTCTCCTAAGAACCAACTTTGACTGGTCTTAGGCACCCTCTAAGGAGGAATCCAGGGGACTCTATTCCAACCAATCAGATTTAGATCTGATTTCACAAAGGGTTGTGATTGGTTGGGAAGAAGAGGAGTTGGATCACAAGAGTCTATAAATAAGACCCTGCGCCCAACTCAAAAAAATGAATTCAATTGAGAAACCCCACGCCCCAAGGCTGCCTCTCCCCTCCTTCCTCCATGCCAAGTCTCTTCTCCCCTTGCCTCTCCACGTCCAAAAGGAGTTTTGGACTTGGTTGGTGCGATTCAGATCAAGGAAAGGCGATCAAAAGCAAGAAGGCTGCGCTGCTGCAAAAGGACGACTGCTGATCTTCAAAAGAGTTTTGAAGATCCTCCAGATCAGATCCAGATCTAATTTTTGGAGGTGTGATAGAGAAGAAGAGGATCTCCAGATCCAATCCGAGTGGATACCGATAGAGGCCAGGCGCTTGCGTGGCTAGATCCAGAACCTTCTGCTGCAATCAGGATCATCTACAGGGTAATAGGATTACCCAAATCAGGTAAATTAAATTTGATTTAATTTATCTTATTTTATTTTATTTATTAAAATAATAAGAATCAGATCTAAAATATATCAAGATCTGATTGAGTTCAAGAGAAAATTTTTGAAATATATCTCTTGATCTAATCAAATCTGGACGAACCTGGACCGAGAAATCAGGATTTCCCTTCAACGAGCTAAGGACTAAATGGAACCAAATCAAGTTAAGCCAATCCAATCACTACCTACTCCACCTCATAGATCAAAAAGGATTTTTCATCTCCCTAAGAGGTACTTAGGTACTATTTCAGAGGAAGTAGAGAAAATATTTCTCGTAGGTAATGGGGTTCATGGTGATGATCCCAAAACCTATAACGAGGCGATATTGGATATCGACTTCGAGAAATGATTAAAGGCAATGAAGTCAGAAATTGACTCGATGCACTCAAACCAAGTCTGGACCTTGGTAGATCTACTAGAAGGTATAGCACCTATTGGATGTAAATGGATCTGCATGAGAAAGATTGGTGCAGATGAAAATGTAAGATATTCAAAGCTAGATTAGTGGCAAAAGGTTATAGTCAATACGATGGCATTGACTATTAGGATACCTTTTTTTCAGTAGCTATGCTTAAATCCATTCGTACATTGCTTGCTATTGCAGCCTATTTCGATTATGAAATATGGCAAATGGATGTGAAAATGACATTCTTAAATAGATATTTTGAGGAAGATGTCTATATGGAACAGCCACTAAGTTTCATATCCAGTGATGATGATCAAAAGGTATGCAAGCTGCAAAGATCCATATATGGACTTAAACAAGCAACTTGGAGCTGGAATACTCATTTTAATGATATGATCAAATTGTTTGGTTTCATCAAGAATGAGGAGGAGCCATGTGTCTTCAAAAAAGTTAGTGGGAGTGCTGTTGTCTTTCTTGTATTGTACGTGGATGACATCCTCCTTATTGGGAATGATATTCTCATGTTGACCATAGTTAAAATATGGTTATCTAAAGAATTCTCCATGAAAGACCTAGGAGAAGCATCCTTTATTTTAGGAATTAAGGTCTATAGAGATAGACCAAATAGGATGCCAGGATATTTACAGAAGATGTACATAGAGGAAGTGCTAAAGAGGTTTAGCATGGAAAACTCTAAGAGGGATTTGGTACCCTTCAGACATGGCATTCATCTTTCCAAGAAGATGTGCCCTAGCACACTTGAGGAAATAGAATGCATGAGCAAGATCCCTTATGCTTCAGCAATAGGGAGCCTCATGTATGCCATGTTATGTACACGACCGATATAGCCCATGTTGTGAGTGTCATGAGTAGATATCAGTCGAATTCAGGTGAAGAACACCGAACTTCTATGAAATGTATCCTTAAGTACTTGAGAAGAACTAAGGATATGTTGTTGGACTTTGGTAAAGGAGAACTCTAAGTTCAGAGGTATGCAAACTCGAATTTTATGTTTGATGTAGATGATTGAAAGTCGACATCTAGGAGTCTATTTGTGTGCAATGGTGGAGCTATCAGTTGAAAAAGTTCCAAGCAAACAGTGATAGCAGATTCCACCACGGAGCAGAATACATCGCTGCATCAGAAGCTGCAAAGGAGGCATTCTGGTATAAGAAGTTTATCGTAGAGATTAGAGTGATGCCATCAGATGTCATTCCTCTGTACTACGATAACAATGGTGCCATAGTCCTTGCTAAGAAGCCGAGGTCTCACCAAAAATCTAAGCACATCGAGCGGCGATACCACCTCATCCACGATTACCTCGAGAAGGGATACATCGAGGTCAAGAGAGTTGACTCCACAAACAATGCGGTGGATCCGCTTACAAAGCCATTGGGCTAGCAGAAGATCGATGCCCACCTTGAGAGGATGGGACTTAGATTTATAGCTAATTGGCTTTAGGTCAAGTGATAGTTTGTCAGATATGTGTGCCCTAGAAGCCAGAATTGGCTGACACTTATAATACACTTCTAAGGGCAAAATTATAATTCTGACCATAAATAATAAAATGGATTATTTTCTATCATAATTATGTATTTAGTGTCTGTGATACATCCCTTGAGTTAATGTTAATGATAATTCTTATTTTCAAGAGTTGAAAATTTAAGACAAGAATTTTCATTATTAACTCATAAAATGCTCCTGACCATAGGATCATCATGAGGATGGTGATTGATCCGGAAGGTTGGTGAACAATCGCTTCTTTATAGTAGATGAGTCTTGAGTCTATGTTGTAGAGACACCAGAGCGAAAGTATAGGTACTCATTAGAGAACGAGGGCACTGAGCGTGACCACCTCAAGCAGTCATAAGGAAGTCTACCTTCTCGTCGATGACTGACTCGAAGCTGTAGTGGTGTGTCTGGTTCTTTGACCTGAGGTGCATCGATAGTTCACCTTGAGGGTGTTATAGTTTGACTACACCATGACTCGGTCTCCTAGCCATTTGGAATCCTGAGGTGTATGTTGGCTATAGCATGTTCATTGTAGGAATTGGATTGCACCAAGAAAAAATCTATCTACATCGGTGGATGAGGAGCAGCCCTATGATAATCATGAGAATCAAGTCCATAAGCCCATGGCCATGACAGAGTGAAATAATAGAAAGAGTTTCTATTAAGGTTTTCACATCAGACTTGAATCAAATGATTAAATCGTATGATAGAAATTAGGGTTTGACGAGTTCACCTTAACCCTAATCTGATCGGGGCTCAAGATAGAAGAACTTAATCACACAAGTAGCTGCACCAAGAGGTTCATTTTCAGTTTTGATGGATTGTCATCATATACTGCTAGATGTCACTAGTAGATTTTGGGAGTAATTAGAATGATTTAGATGATCGATCATTCTAGTTGTCTGAATCAGAAGAGTTCTGATCCATCGAAAGGAGTTTTAATGATGTTGATGATAGAGATTACGACATATCCCATTATCATGCAGAACTGAATCTAATTGGATCACATAAATAAGGGTTTGGATCTGGATATCATCAATTAGACTAATCTAGTTCAATTGATTAGAATTAGATTTAATTAGGTTCAAGAAAATCGTACTAGCACATGATTGAACCTTACTTTCTCCTTTTATTGTCATTAAAAGTTGTCTTGACTGAGCCAAATGAATTTGTGCTCACTTAGGTACTTTTACTTAGTTTGACTGTAGCTTGTCTAGATCAGAAAAGGGTTGTCTTAATTTATAAGATAAATTTAAGACAACACCTACCATTTTTTGTCACCTGCTAATTCTTGTCCTTTGACTTTGGTCAAATGTTGACCTTTTATCCTTGGACATCTTCCCATGTGTCATGCACTTATTAAAGCAGATAGGGGCTTGTACCCTTACTAGAAATTGAAAAGAAGGGGGCACATGCCTCCATGCCTAGGGAGGCATGTGCCCATGGATAGGGATGCCTGGAGTCCCATACGGATGGGACTTTAGGTTGCTTCTTGGTTTCTACTTAGGTGGCCCAAAGCTATAGACTTTGACAAGTCTTAGGCTTCATCTAAGGATGAATTATGGGGCTCTCATCTGATTGGATCAGGTGATGTCATCCCATTAATCAGATTTAGATCTAATTACACAAAGCAACATGATTGGCCGGGATGGTGTGGCACTGCATGGCGCAGCAGGATCTATATAAATCCTATCTGTACCCAACTTTCAGAGGGTTCTCTCTTAGCCCATGCCCCAAGGCTGCTCCTCTCCCTCCTCCATGCCATCTTTTGATCCTCTCTCTCCTCTCCATGCCCAAGAGAAGTTGGGCTCCAGTTTGGTGCGATCCAGGCAAGAAAAAGCTGACGAGAAAGGAAGAAGGCAGCACTGCTGCAGAGATGACTACTAATCTTCAGAAGAAGTTTTAAAGATCCTCCAAATTAGATTTAGATTTAATTTTAAAAAAGTAATAAAGAAAGAGAAGTTCTTCAGATTCAACCCAAGTGAATATCGGTAGAGGCTAGGCGCTTGCATGGCTAAATCTAGAATCTCAGGCAATCAATAGGATCATCAAAGGATAATCAGATTACCCAATATCAAGGTATAAATTAAATTAGATTTAATTTATTTTATTTTATTTATTAGATCTATAAAATTAGATTTGAAACATCTCAAATCTGATTTGGATACATAAGAAAAATTTTTAAAATATCTTTCTTAATCTGATCAGATCCAAGCGAACTTGATATGGGAAATCAGGATTTCTCCTTCAACAGTCTTCGCTTTAGCTCAATGTTAGGACGAAGTTCTCCACCTGTTCCTAACAAAGCTAACTTCATCTAATGATAAAGTTTGGAAGGCTATTTTCTATCATCATAGTTTTGCACCAAGATCGAAAATATTAAAATAAGAAGATTTTATTGAAATGAGATTATTGATAGTACATGCATAAGTTCTCCAAGCTCTATGGACATGGGAGATCAGTGCCTATGAGCTCCTTCAAGTAATAAGTTCTAGGCCGAACAATCTCTTTGACTTCATAAGGACCTTCCCAGTTTGGGATGAGCTTTTCTTGATTTTGAGGTTGTGAAACGACTGCTCATCGAAGTACCAAGTCCCCCACTTTGAATATTTTGCTTTTGACTTTGGAGTTATAGTAGCAGGCCACTCTTCGTCTATAAGCAACCATCTGAACTTAGGCTTCTTCTTATTTTTCCTCCAGCAGATCGAGGTTGGCTCTGAGGTCTTGCAAATTACATTGCTCGCTGAAGGCTACAACCCATGCCGAAGGCAGCTTGAGCTCTATCGGAATGACTGCAATCATTCTGAAAGCCAGAGCGAACGGTGTTTCTCCAGTTGGAAGCTTCTGGGTAGTTTGGTATGTCCATAGGATATGGTAAAGCTCATCCACCCAAGTCCTCCTTGCTCTTTCAAGCCTTGTCTTGATGCCTTACAATAAGGTTCTGTTAGTCACTTCTGCTTCACCGTTCATTTACGGATGAGCTACTAATGTGAAGTTATGAGAGATGTTCAAATCTTTACAAAACTCAATGAACTTTCTTCCAGCGAATTATCATCCATTGTTTGTAATATAGTTTTGGGGTAGACCAAATCTACATACAATCGACTTCCAAGCGAAGTCTTGCACTTTGGCTTCAGTAATCTTTGCCAGGGGTTCGACCTCGATCTATTTGGTGAAGTAGTCGATTGCAATTAAGAGAAACTTTCATTGTTCGGGTGCTATCGGGAAGGGGCCAAGTATATCCATTCTCCATTGTGCAAATAGCCAAGGGATGCTTAATGGGATAAGCTCGGAGGCCAGCTATCTTTGTATATTTGCATTCCTTTCAAAGCGATCACACTTTCTAACATATTCGATTTAATCATGGTGCGTAGTCGGCCAATAATAATCTTGTCGAAGCAGCTTGTGAGATAAGAATCTAACACCCAGATGATTTTCATAGATTCCTTCATGCACTTTTCATAATGCAAAATCGACCTCAAAAGGTCGAAGACATCTTAAGAGCGGCAAAGAATATGATCTCTTATATAGTTTGTCTTCATAAAATACATAGCGGGAGGCCTGATTTCTTAACTTTCGAGCTTCCTTTGGGTCGTGAGGTAGAGTTCCACCTCTGAGATAAGCAGTCAATGGATCAATCTAGTAGGGCTCATGGTCAATCTGCATGGTAGTCAGCGGCTCTTCTGAATTTAGGCATTTCAGTACTTTAAAGTATACTTCCTTCGGAAGTTCATTGGGGGCAAGTATGGCCAATTTGGATAAAAGGTTCACTCTGGCATTTTTTTGTCCTTGGGATCTGCTGGATATTGAAACTATTGAATGCCAGAGTCAAGCTTTTCACTTTCTCAAGGTATTTTATCATGTTTTCTCCCGATCCTCATAATCACCACTGACCTATCCCATTATCAACTACGAATTACTGTAAGCTCGGAGCCGATCTACTTTTAGTTCTTTTGCTATCTTTAGCCCCACTATCAGAGCTTCATATTCTACTCCATTGTTCATTGCAGAAAACTCAAAATGTAGTGCATACTCAACAATAATCCCCTTCGGATTGACCAAGATCAGTCCAGCTCCTACACCAGAAGCATTGGAAGAGCCATCCACATACAAGACCCAAAAATCTTTAGGAAGGTCTGCTCTTTCGTCGGAGAAGCTCGGTTGCAGCCATAGAATGCTGGCCTCATTCTGCTCAGGTTTGGCATCATCTAGGGTCATACATTCAACTATAAAATCAATCAGTATCTGAGCTTTGATTGACAGCCAAGATTGATAGTTGATGTCGAACTCTATGAGCTCAATTGCCCACTTTGCGATTCTTCCAGAGGCATCTATTCGATGAAGAACTACTTTGATTGGCTGATCAGTAAGGAGTGTTATTATGTACCTCTGAAACTAGGACCGAAGTCTCCTGGCTGCAATCAAAAAAGTGTAAGTTAATTTTTTCAATTTAGTGTACCTGGTCTCTGCATCCCTCTTCTTTGACTAAAACTACTGTGAGGGCTATTGGGAAGACTACCAAGTACAGAAATAATCCTTCACTAAGTTTGGGCTTAGCCAGTAGAGGAGGCGAGCCAAGGTAGCTTTTGAGCTCTTCGAATGCTTGTTGGCATTCCATAGTCCAGCAGAAGTTCTTTGGCTGTTTGAGGGCCTAGAAGAAAGGCATGCACCGCTCAGACGACATCAAGATAAAGTGATTCAAAGATGCCACTTTTTCATTTAGGTGCTGAACTTCTTTTATTGATTTTGGGGCAGTCATTTCCTAGATGGCTCGGATCTTCTTCGAATTGGCCTCGATTCTCTACCTTGAGACCATGAACCCCAAGAATTTTTCTAAGGTTGCTTCGAAGACATACTTGGTCAGATTCAATTTCATCTTATATCTTTGAAAAGCATTAAAGGTCTCTTCAAGGTCGGCTACGTGACTAATCGAAGTTTGGCTCTTGACAAGCATGTCATCTACGTAGACTTCTATGTTGTGGTCGATCTGCTCTTTGAAAATCTTATTGACCAGATGCTGATATGTCGTGCTTGCATTTGTGAGCCCGAAGGACATGATCCTACAATAATAAAGACCACGTTAGTAATAAAAGCAGTTTTCTCCTTGTCCTCCAGTTTCATCCGAATTTGATTGTAGCCGGAGAAGGCATTTATGAAGGTGAGAAACTCATGGCCCAAAGTTGCATCCACTAGTTGATCAATTCTAGATAAGAGGTAACTATCTTTTGGATAGGCCTTGTTCAATTTTTTGAAGTCTATACACATTCTTCATTTGCCGTTGGCCTTCTTGACTAGGACCACATTGGAGATCTAACTTGGATAGTTGACTTCTTGAATGAACCCAGCTTTAAGAAGTTTGTCCACTTTCTCTGCTATCGCCTTCTGTCTTTCTAGTGCATGGCTTTGAACTTTTTCTTTCACTGGTCTGTATTTGAGATCAACAGCTAGTCGATGCTTCATGACCTCAGCATCAATTCCTGACATGTCTGCGGGGACCTAGGCAAAGGCATCGGTATTCTTCCGCAAGAAGGCAATGAGCTGATTTCAAACTGCTCCATCCAAGCTAGAGTCGATCTGCACCATGTGTTCTATGTTCCCATCATCTAGAGAGATAGCTATCATGTCTTCCATGGGTTCGTCCCACTCCTCAGTAAGGTCATCGCGAACATCCAGCCCATCAACTGGATAAAGATCAGGTTGGCCACTTTTTCGTAAGACGATGGAGTAGCAATTCCTTGCCAGAGCTTGATCTCCTCTAACCTCCCCAATCCCATGACCTGTTGGAAACTTCATCTTTAGATAATAAGTGAATACTATTGCCTGAAGTTTATTCAAACTAGGTCAGTCGAGAATTGCATTGTAAGCAGATGGAGCATTTACTACCAAAAAGTCGACCTATGCTCTGACCCATTTAGGATATTGTCCTGTAGCCACAATTAGTGTTATTATTTTCTCAACTGGCACAGCATCGCTAGTGAAACCCACCAATAGAGAATTCATAGGTCTCAGGTGGTTATTAGGTATAGATATTTTAGAGAAAGCATCATAAAATAAGACATCGATAGAGATTTCATTATCTATCGGAATGTGGCATATATTTAGTTAGCAATGTTTAGAGAGATTACAACCGCATCATGATGTGGGAACTGAACTCCTTGAGCATCTTCAATAATGAAAGTTATTGATTCTTCAGTCCTCCACTTCTTCGCTTTCCCTATCGATTTGCTAGCCTCTCTCCATTGAAGTCCCCTAAAAATGATGTTGATGATACTGAGGGGTGATCGATCTTCTTATTGCTCTTCCCTCCTTGATGGCTGATCTGGAATCTTCTTCTTCAATCCTTGAACCCTCTAATATTTAGAAGGAGAAAAAAGAGATTTGTGAAGGGATTCACCTCTCAAAATCTCACAAAAGGAGGAGGAAGGGATCAAGAAAAAATCCTGGAGAAGAACTCTTTCTTCTCCCTTTTTTTCTCTCATTCGGACACGATGGTTTGTGTCTCAATAAAGCACCATGCCCAGATCTTCTTTGCACCCAAGCTTCCCACATCCCAAACCTCTCTTTTAGTTCTAAAAATTATAGAAACTTTATGTCCTAACTCTCTTTAAATAGAAAGTTATAGTAGAGTCCTTGTCTAAGTCAAATACCTAGAATGGTAGGTCCAAATTGAGCAAGGATTGAAACACCCAACTCTTGGGGATTCCCAACTTATTTTTTTTTGTGGACTCTAGAGAATATGTGAAAATAAGTCTTCTATTTCTCACAAAATAATCAAAGGGAAATCAGGTTGTTTGGTGCCTCAAAGAAATAAGAAAAGATGATGTGTCAAACTCTATCAAATAGAGACCTAGGTCAAAACAACCTATTTGTTTTGATCTATTCCACAACTAATTTCCTTAAAAAATAGTGGAAGACATGAAAAGAGCATGGATACTCTATAGAAATAAATTTTTTCATGAAAATTCCAAGGTAATTGGTATGGGAGGGCATGGAAAGCAAGATGGTGCAAGATGGAGAAATCCTAATCACACTTGGACTTCTAGTTTTGACTTAGTCCAACTTATTATTTGAATCCAATTAAATCAAAACTAATTCAACCTAATTAGAGATGATCTTAGTCCAACTAAGGGCTAAATTAAATTAGATTAAATTAAATTTAAATTTAATTTAATTTTTAATCAAATTAGAATTTAGGTACATACAACTCCTAATTGAACTAGGATTCGTTCTTCCTTACAATTGGCTCATCCAATAAACCAATTGAACTTTATCCAATCAAGCCCAAACTAAATTTAATTAAATTATGTTTAATTAGAATTAATTTTATCCCTCTAGCTTAATCAAATTAAGTTAATTAATAATCTAATTACTAATCGATCCTCCTATAACACTTGCACTAGATCAAACATCAATTGTATTGATAGTTTGACCTAAGAATGATTCTAAATCATTGATCAACCATCCGATCAGATCTAGACCTTTTATATGTGTGACCTCATAGGTTCGAACCTAAGTTGGTAGTACAAAAATAAATTTTTATACTAATTGAAGTGACCATCTATCAATAATGCCCAATGGCCGAATAGGTCAAATGTGTAAAGCAACACTTTTAGAACCCATATGGATATGGTTTCTGTATAATTCATCCCTTTGACCTTAATGCTCATAGGATAACTTAAAGTTTAACTGTCAATCCTAATTAGGTCATCCATATTATATTTTAAAATATCAAATCCATCTCATAAATTATTCTGACCAAGATTTTGCTAAATTGAAATATAGTGATACATGTTCTCCAATCTCTTGGAGTGGTCAATCCTATCTTGATCACTCACTGACTTCATAAGTATTTGAATGTGCCCAAAAATCTTCCACCACTGAACTAAAAATTTAGATAGTCTGGTACCAAAGCATCATGAGTTGCTTGCAAGCCACAATGGTGATCTCAGATTTAAAGAACACTTATACCCATATCACATCAAAGCAATTCTTGATAGTAGAATACTCTAAAGTTGGTCATGTTTAGTAATGATGTATCCTTATATCTCACCTGTATGTCATACCAGTATCTTCATACTCCTTGATTAAGAGGATAATCAACCTATATGGCATACAATGACCTATCACTATAAGAATTCTAACAATTAGCGATGGCTAAATGCCATCGCTAATAGTTTGTTTGCCGTTGCTAATAACATCGCCATCGCTAATACCATCATAAAATTTAATCTAAAAATTTTTATCACTAATTAACATTATTAGTGATGGCAAAATCCGCTGTCGTTAATACTCTTTTTAGCAATATTTTTTACGATGAAAAAATTTCATCTCAAATAATTTTTTAATGCTTAAATTATTTTTTTAAAAAAATATTAGCGATGGTAAAGTCATGGCTAATACCATCGCTAATAATTATTAGTGACCAAAAATATCATCACTAATGTGGTCACTAAATTTTTATATTTTTAAATTAAATAAAAAATTTATTTGAAGAATTATTAGCAATGGGGACATCATCTCTAAAGCTGTTGCTAATAGTTATTAGAGACGATAGATTCTATTTCTAATATCATCGCTAATAGTTAATTTATTTTTTTAAAAAAATTGGTAATAATAATTTTTAAAACTTATCTTAATTTTATAATACCTATTATAATTAAAATTCAAAAATAATTTAATAATAAAAAAACTAATTATATTTTATTAAAAATATAAATTATATATTTTTTATAATTAGTATCAAAAAAATATAATACATCAAAAAAATATAATACATCCAAAAATAAATCAAGTTTGATCCCCATCATTGCCCGCCTCCTCCTGCTCTTTTCTAGCAACTGATGGATGAGAGTCGGATGTCCCAGCATCCTATAATAAAAATAATAAAATATTATTAGTAAGTTTTGATACGGAGATGCATCTTTCGATGCACTTGTGATTCTCGAATAGATTATTTTTTCATGTTTCGTTCGATGATATGGAGCTATAGACACCTCCTATCCAATGATTGAATAGTTAGATTGAATTTTTAGGCCCTAGATCTCCTTCCTAGGCTCAAACCTAAATATATAAAGTTTCTAAAAATTAAAACTTAAAATAACTAAAATAGTTTAATAATATAATTATCTAATGTGATGGTTGGAACAACGAGCCCAACTGGTCATGCAACTGCGGATCTTGGAGAAGCTCTATGACCGTATCGTAGACGCCATCCAGGAGGCTCTCTGGCCGAGGTAGTGGAGGGTTGAAGCTATGGCCAAATTCGATGACTCGGCTAAAGAAAAATTAAGGTTTTCTTACCGCAAGATGCATCGGATTAGATCAAATTTGCAGCAGAATATTTTAAAATTTTTTTATGATATAATCAGATCTAAGAATTCTTAGATCTAATTAGATTGATCTAAAAATAAAAGCAAAAATAAAATAAAAATTATGATAACAATTATCATCTGATTGGGTAAACCATTTACCCATTGTGATGATCTGACGACTGATCTGAGATTCTGAGTGAGCCACGCACATGTCCAGTCTCTATCGGTATCTACTCGAATCAGATCTAGAAGTCTCCTCCTTCTAGATTTAATCTTAAAAGATTAGATCTGGAATCAATCATGGATGCCTTCAAACCAATCTTCGACAACAGCACCTTCGTCTCTCGATGTGGGAACTAGTCATGCAACTTTGTAGGATCAAAGGACAACACATGATCTCTGATTTTTTTCCACACCTTGGGCATGTAAGAGGAAGAGAAGATCTAAAATATGAGGTGTGGAGATGGAGATTTTGGCATGTTGTGATATCAACTCGCTCTGATACCAAACTATTAGGATATCAGCTACTCTAATACCGCTTGTTAAGGATCTGGTACCAATTATTACAACAGAAAGAAAAAAGAAATAAAATAAGAAAATAATTAATTACATGGATTAGCCTAAAGGCTCATCTCCATGGGGCATGCAAAGCTTCACTATGAAAGAAAAAAAGGTATAAAAGGAGAACACCCACTCTCAACTCACTGTACATAAATCTCTTTTAACTAAAAGCTATCCTCACAAAAGCTCCCTCAGAATCCTAAGGAGATCCACAGAAGCCATAAGATGCTCTGTCCTCATAGCCTCCTCATCAGATTCTATGCACCTATTGCTTCTCTCTCTCACGGGCTGCACGTACTTGATGCTCTATCAAGCTCCTCTCGATAGCTATTTGAGCCTCTCTACGTACCCTCATGCCACATGTGCCATCTTTTTTTGCTCCACAGTACCTCATCCCTTTAAATAGGATGAGAATCCTCTTCTCTGTAGTCCACAGGAGTCCTAACATGGCTCATTCTTCTAATATGAGTCGAACATGTCCTTGATGGAGTCTTAAAATATTTTTTGATCTTTAGATCATGACCGTAATCCTCCATGGCCGCTTGATCCTATGGTCCATGCATAACTCATGCAGATCCCTTGGATTAATCATAATCCAAGTCCAAATAGAAAAAACCCCATCGTGTTCTATTTGCCTCCATCGAGCCAGCTCGGTCAGGGGTCAAGCTAGCTTGACTGCATCTCACCCAGACTCTTGCTATCTGTCTGTCTGAGAGAGCCAGCTCAGCTGTGATTCGAGCTGACTTAATCTCAATCCGAACCAGCTCGATCATGTATCAGAGCTGATCCGATGCTGAAAATTGATTCTCTTCTTGTTGTGGATCGAATTCGAGGCGTCAAATCCTAACAATCTTTTTTTCAACTCGACATTCGACCTCCACCTAACTTTAACAACTTGTGATCCATCTCGCCCCATGTCCTAGGGCATGCCTGCTAATCATGGATGGGCAAATGTGAGAGTTGAGCTAGGCCACTCGATCCCACCTCCATCATGGACTGTATCTACTTTGACCAAAGACCTGCTCAAAAAATTCTACTATGATAATAGGAACTTCACTCTATGATGTTGCCTCTCATCCTTCCGAGTCTTCCATCTCGTGCTCGATCCATCTCCACCTGAAGCTCCACCTTGCATTGGACTTCCTCTGGCTTTTGAAGCTCGATCTTGCACTAGGCTTCCTGCCAAATAGTAATATTCTCTTATCTTCTTCTTTTCCTCCAATATCATTCTATTACCATGCATGACCTTCAGAATTCCATCACCAACTACCCACCTATAACTGTTTAAATCCAGTCTGCTTAGTGAGATAAAATTCTATCTAAAATTAGGTATGTATCAAACCTCCCCCAATCTCCTCATAGCATCATCATGTGTCTTCCAACTGACCATCTCGATCCTTCTGATTGCAAAGCTCAATCCATTAGATAGATAAATAGTACCATCACTGCTCTCCAGGGAGTCAAACTGCTTTTTTTTGCATCGAACATAATATGTGCATGCAGAATCTAAAATTCACTACTGGAAAGAACTAGATACCTCATCAGATATCTTCAGAGCATCATCCTCTGACTTGCTACTGGCCGTCGCTATAGTAGCCCTCATCCGATCTTTAAGTTATAGGTAATCCTTGACTCGATGCCCCAACTTGTCACACCTATAGCATATAATCTTGTTAGGATCTCTCATCTTGGACCTAGATCATCCTCCTCACGATCCTTTGCTACTTCGTCTACTACCTTTTACTCCTTTAGAAATTATCAAAGTTGAGCTACCATCATCTGAGCTCGAAGCTTGATTCTCCCTCTTGAGAACCTCATTCTGGAGTATCGCTGCAGTGAGCTCATCCATTTTGATGGTGCTCTTTTCCACTAGAGGAACAGACACCAAGAATTCATACGAAGGAGGGAGCGACGCTATCAAGATCAACGCCCTTGTCTTCTCCTCAACTTTTTCACCAACATTGAGGAGGTTGGTGAGGATCTTCTGAAAGTTGGATAGATGCTCCTGCACGCTCTGGGCTACATCCATCCATAGTTGGTAGAACTACCTCCAAAGGAATAGCATGTTGGTGAGTGATTTCATCATGTACAACTCCTTGAGCTTCAACCACAGCACCATCGAGAAAGTCCCACTAAGTACATGGATCACCACGTCATCCGCTAGGTACAAGCAGATCATGCTTACCGTCTGCATTTGGATCCGCTTTCAATCCTTCATCTCTATGGTGGCTGGCATCTCGTCATACAAGAGAGCATCAATCAAGCAATGTTGGATGAGGACATACTTTATCCTTGCTTGCCATAAGAAAAAATTATTCTTCCCATCGGACCTATTGATCTCCATCTTGATTGTGTTTGTCTTCTCCATATTCTTCAATCTCTATCCACTGCTATAATCTATGCTCTGGTACTATCTGACTCTGATACCAATTATTATGGTATCAACTCACTTTGACACCAAACTATTGGAATATCAGCTACTCTAATACCACTTGTAAAGGATCTAGTACCAAATTATTACAGCAAGAAGAAGGAAGAAATAAAATAAGAAAAAAATTAAGTATATGGATCAACCTAAAGGCTTGCCTCCATGGAACATGCAAAGCTTAACTATGAAAGAGAAAAATAGGTACAAGAGGAGAACACCCACTCTCAACACACCGTACATAAATCTCTCTTAACTAGAAGCTATCCTTATAAAAGCTCTCTCAGAATCCCAAGAAGACCCATAGAAGCTACAAGATGCTCTACCATTATAGCCTCCTTGTTGGATACCATGCACCTATTACTTCTCTCTCTCATGGGCTGCACGTACTCAACGTGTTGCCAAGCTCCTCTCGATGGCTGTCTGAGCCTCTCTACATGCCTCTCATGCCACACACGCTATCTTTTTTTGCTCCACAGTATCTCAACTCTTTAAATAGGATGAGAATTCTCTTCTCAATAATTCACAGAAGTCCTAATAGGATCATTCTCCTAATATGAGTCGAACATATTCTTGATGGATTCTTGAAATATTTTTTGACCTTTAGACCATGACCACAACCCTCCATGGCTGCTGGATCCTATGGTCCACGAGCAACTCCTATAGACCCCTTAGATTAAATACAATCCAAGTTCAAACAAAAAAATTCCCATCGTGTTCTGCTCGCCTCTATCAATCCAGCTCAATCAGGGGTTAAGCTGGCTCGACTGCATCTCGTCCGGACTCCTACTGTCAGTCTGCCTGAGAGAGCCGACTCAACTATGGTTTGAGTTAGCTCGATCTCAATCCAAGCTGGCTCGACCACGTATCAGAGCCAGCCCAATTGCTGTATTAAAAATTGATTCTCTTCTTACTATGGGTCAAATTTGAGGCATCAAATTCTAACATGGCAGGGCTTCACCATAGAGAAATCACGATCATAATAGCTTGCATAGGGCTGTATAAATAGATCAACTCAAGAGTCCCTTTGCATATGACTTTGAATAGGTCAAAGCCAACATGTAGAAGGACTTTTCATGGATCTCCACACCCAATACCACATTTAATCTAAATATTACCACACAAAACTTAGGGAAAAAGTGGCATGAAGATGAGATAAGAAGAGTAGATGGTACAAACTCTTATCTCCCTAGACATTTGAATCAAATTCAAATGCTTTGATCATTCAAACCCATTTGAATGGGACACTCTCCATTTATCCATGTGGGGTGCATGGCAAAGGAAGATGTGCGCCCTCCTCTTTCTCATGAATCCATCTTGGGTGCGTGCCCCTAGAAATTCTCTAGGGGGCGCATGCCCCTATCCTTTAATTCTTGCAAGGCTGGGTCAATGTTGATCCTTATCCTGTTTCCATCTCATGGCATTTAGGACAAGCCCTTTTCTAGTCCCATCCAATGAATTTTAGACAAGTCCTTATCAAGTTAGAACAAGCCTTATCAAGCCAGGACTAGTTCTAGTTAGATTAAGACAAATCCATCCAAAATTTTTGGAAGAGGCTTGTCCAAATTTTATCTCTTGATTTTAGGGCAAGTTCTAATCTTGTTAAAACAATCCTTATCCTATTCCCATTTTAAGAGATTTTGGATAAGCCTTGATCAAGCCAAGACAAAGTCTAGTCAGATCAAGATAAATCCATACAGAGTTTCTAGATGAGCATTGTCCAAATTTCATCTCATGATTTTAGGATAAGCCCTAATCTCATCAGGACAAGCCTTATTTTATTAGGATAAGACCTATTCTGATCAAGACAAGCTCTAGTCAGACTAGAAAAAAATCATAAAAGGCTTTCGAGTAAGCCAAATCCAATTTGGCTCAGTCAAGATGAACTAGAAAGCCTATAGAAGGAGAATGTTAGGCTCAATCATGTGCTAGCACGATTTTCTTGAACCTAATTAGATCTAATCCAAATCAATCGAACTGGATTAGCCCAATTGATGACATTCAGACCTAAAACCTTGCTTGTGTGATCTAGTTAGATTTAGTTCTATATGATAATGGGACATGTCATGATCTCCATCATCGACATCATCGAAATATCTTTTAATGCACCAGAACTCTTCCGATTCACCTAATTAGAATCATCGATCATCAAAATAATTCTAATTGATCCTAAAATCCACTAGTGATACCTAGCAATATATGGTGGCAATCCATCAGAATTGAATAGCAAACCTCTTAATGTAGCTACCTGTGTGATTGGGTTCTTCTATCATGAGCCTCGATAGGATTAGTGTTAAGGTAAACTCGTCAAACCTAACATCCTTCATATGAATGAATCATTCGATTCGAGTCCGATGTGAAACTCTAATAGAAACTTATTTCTATTATTTCATACTACCATGGCTATGGGTTTTAGAATTTGATTTTATAATCATCATCAAACTACTCCTTCTCTACCGAGGTTGATAGATCCCATCTTGGTGTGATCCAATTTCTACAATAAACATACTATAGACAACATACACCTCAAACTTTTGAATGGCTAGAAGATCGAGTTATGGTATAGTTAAGCTGTAACATCCTCAATGTAAACTATCGATGCACCTCAGGTCAAAGAATCAGATACACGCTATAGCATCGAGCTAGTCATCGACAAAAAGATAGACTCCCTTATGACTGCTCGAGGTGGTCACATTCGGTGCCCTTATTCTCAACTAGTACATGTACTCTTACTCTAGTATCTCCATACCGTTGATTCAAGACTCATCTATCCTAGAAAAGCAATTGTATATCATTCTTTTTGATCGATCACCATCCTCATGATGATCTCATGATTGAGAGTAGTTTTTAAGTTAATTATTGATGCATGCTAATTTATAGCTATGGCAAGTGCACCAGTCGATTAAGTAATAAAGTGAATGAGTAGAGTATCGTCCCTAGAGGATTGGAAAACAAGTACTGAAAAGCTCTTTCCTATGCTTTATTTAGAAGATCGATTTATGAGAATAAGAAATTAAAGAAAATAAAAAAAATAATTAAAAGTTTTTAATTAAATAGAGAGAGTGTAAATTATTAGGGTTTTAAACTCAAGAGCAATGGATTACTAAGGCAATCGGTTCACCAACTCAGTCAATACAATATTCAGGTTTTTAGATTAATTTTATTTCATGTGACGGTGGAGTCTCCTAATTTATTCACTATCCTTTGGTCCAGGCATAGCAAAACTATTAATATTTATTAATTACCCTTTGGTCCAGGTGTAATTTAAATAAATATTAATGCATTAGGTTTTGTGAAACCCTCTAATTAAAATACGCTGCGTCCAAAGCGCACTAAAATTCCCGCATGCATATGAATTCTAATTTGATTCATAATACAAGGTATATAATCAAGAAGCATTAACATAGATGTACTTGGTCCGTAACATCTATGTTCATCAGATCAATTAGAAGATGGCCAGTAATCTAAAAGCATTAAGATCAGATTTATATACTCCTCATGAATAAAATTTAAAAATAAATCATACTGAGTATTGCATCAAAAGAGTGGCTACACCGTAGCTTTAGTAAAATAAAATTTAGTTCATAATAACAAGTTCAAAAATAGTAAATAAAATAAAAAGCATAGAGAAATTAAACTATTTAATTGCTGAAATTGATTGTCAGCTACTCTTGATGTGGAGAACTTGGCGAAGATAAAGAGGCTCCTTAATCGATGTCTTGATCGTCGAAAGAAAAAAAAAGATCAAAAATCTTTTTTTATTTTTTACAAATCACTCTTACCTCTCTCCTCTCTCTTTCTATTTCTCTCTTTCTCCCCATCTCTCTCCCCATCTCTCTCTCTTCTATCTCTCTTTTCTTTTTCACGATAACACTGGGTTTTTATAGAATAAGAGTTTGATTTCCCTCAAAATCCATCAAAAATTAGGTTTTAGACTCCCAAAATAACTCAAATTAGGATCTGGATAATTCTGGCCATTAGATGTTGATCAAACGGTCCAAAAACCACTCAAAAACCTCTTAAAATAATCCAGATCAAGTCAGATTTAATGTCAGCCATTGGATCAATCTTTAGATTTAATTTGGGCCATTCGATCACGTAGAAATAAGCCTTCTGATCTATAGTTTAACTTTGGAATGAATCTCAGCCATTGGATCTCGATCGGGAGCTGTGGATGCCATCCATCAGCGCCTTCTTTTCGACCATCCGATCAAGTTTCAGTGAAAGCCGCCCGTTGGATCAGACAAAATTCCCAAATTGCCCTCCATGGACCATGCGCGAGCCCGGTGTTGCATGGACCGCCATGTTCTTCAGCCAATCAGAGCGCACCTCTTGCTATGAAATTCCCAAAATATCCTTCAGATGGTCCATCATGCGCCGCAAAAAATGCTGACGTCATCCTGCGTTGCATCGATGAACTTTTTTTTTTTTTTTTTTTTGAAATTCAATTCTGGGCTCGTTTGAAGTCCGTTTTGCCTGAAATTTATTTCATCTGAATCCAGAAAAATAAGATCTTCACATTGGTGGCCTTCTTTCCTACATAAGATTAATAAAAGTATCAATTTCTAAAGAAATAGATTAATTTATTTTATAATTTAATACTTTTATTAGTATATTTTTACCACTTATCACACCCCCCAACTTAGTCATTGCTAGTCCCTTAGCAATGTTTTATTTAATACCATGTTTCAATAAGATTATCCATCACAAAGATAAAATCTAGGATTAAAGGTCAAAAAGTTTAGAAAATACTGCTAACTAAGCATTGAGCTTCAGAAGCAAATTTTTCAGTCAATACAATTAAAAACTTTCTTAGAGTACATCAAAGATCTATAGCACTTGTGTTCGTGATGACTAACTTTAGCATTTCAGTATTAAATTAAAAGAACAAAAGTATCTTCTCTTATCACCTATTTTGGTCAATTTTCTATACATTCTCAATTTTATACTCATGAATTAAGGTAGCTTTCACACTGCCTTTCCTTTTTTTTTTTTTTTTTTTTTTTTTTGTGCTGAGCATCCTGGCCTTTCCTTCACCATTTTACGTGAATTTTCACACTTGACCTAGGTGCAGAGACCCAGTTACTAGGCTTTGGGCAATCCACATATACTCTATCTTTTGCACTTTATTTATAGGCAGGTAGCTCTTTCCTTAAATTCAAGTTTCTTTGATTAGAATGTATATTAATTACCAATTTTCAGTGATAATTGAATCCTCAGTTGGCCTTATAATCAATACCTACTTTGCCTTGTTAGTGTGCATGTGCAATTAAAAAGTGCTAATAATCTTTTAATGACCTAAGTAGGCTTGCTAAAAGTTGACCAACTAATCTACTTCTTTAACTCGTTACATTCATTAGCAAATAATTCTATCTTTTATCACTTATCCAGTTTATCTTGCTCAAGATTTTCTTCTTGACACATGATTTTTTTTTTTTTAATTATTCTACATTGTCTTAAAGGAGAAAGAAAAATAAAGGGTGCAATAAAGGATAGGAAGGAATACACCTGATTTGGTTCAGTCTGGTTCTTTGGAGCTTTGAAATTTTGCTTGAGTTCTCATTGATTTTTCTGCAAAATTGAAAATACACACCAGAGCAGTAAAAGAGCAACAACAAATTACTGAAAAATAAAAGAAAAGAAAAATGATCAAAACTAAAAAGAAAAGAAACAACCTATCTAGTAGTTCTGATTTATAGTCTTCAGCTTGACTTTCTTTGAATTCTAAAGTGGATCAATCTGGTGCCACTTCAATTGGAATACTTTCATGTTTGATTGAGTCCTCTTTCAATTTGACATTGCTCGCTTTTATAGTCTCAAACCTATTTTCTACAGAATTCTCATATAATGGATTGTCAATAATATCAATTAGAAAATAAGTTTGATTATCATCAGTTTGTTTAGTATCTTTGAAAACATTAAAAGTAACTTGTTCATCTTGGACTCTAAGAATTAATTTTTCCTTGTTGAACATCTATTAAAGCTCCTCCAGTAGCTAAAAAGGGTCTCCCTAAAATAAGGGGTACATCATAATCTTCTTCCATATCAAGAACAATAAAATCAATAGGGAAAATAAACTTGTTTACCTTTACCAAGACATCCTCCACTATACCTCTTGGATATTTAATGGATCTATCGGCTAATTGAAGAGTAATAGTGGTAGGCTTTGGTTCTCCTAGACCCAGCTTCCTGAAAATAGAAAAAGGCATGAGATTAATGCTTGCTCCTAAATCACATAAAACTTTATCAAAACTACAATCACCAATAATGCAGGGGATAGTAAAACTCCCTGGATCTTTTAGCTTCTGTGGTAATTTATTTTGAAGTATTGCTGAGCATTCTTCATTCAAATTTATTCTCTCATGCTCCTTCAGCTTTTTCTTATTTGTTAAGATTTCTTTGAGAAACTTGGCATACCTGGGCATTTGAGTAATAGCATCTACAAAAGGAATATTAATATGTAAATTCTTTAAATTTTGAAAAAGTTAGAAAATTCCTTATCTGGATGCTGTATTTGTCTCTCTGGGAATGGTAGTGGCGGCACGTAGGGCTTCACATTTGGATCGGCAAATCGTATACCTGGAGACCATCCATCTGCTGGTTGTTTTGGTGACTGACGAATTTTAGTTGATGGTTCCTTATTTGTAGTTGGCTCTTCAGTCTCTTTCTTCTGATGTGGCTCCTCCAGCTTTGTACCACTTCTTAGGGTGATAGCATTGACTTGCTCCCTTGGATTTGGTCTCCGTGTTGCTGGGCAAGGATCCTTGAGGTCTCTCGGAGATTATCTTAGCCATTTGACCTATTTGCATCTCCAAGTTTTGAATTGCTGCTGTTTGGTCCTGCCTAAGTTTGGCTTCCAAATTTTTTATAGTTGCTTCTTGGTTTTGCATAAATTTGACCATCAGCTCTTCCATGTTGGACTTCTTTTCAGGTACTTGGAATCCCGAGGGGTGGCTGTTGTGCTGCATTTTGATTGCTCCATGAGAAATTTGGGTGCTGCCTCCACCCTTGATTGTATGTGTTGGAGTAGGGATTGTTTTGTTGCGGCCTAAAAAAATTACCAATATAATTAGCTGTATCAGTTATTTTAGCAAAAGGATTACCTGTCTGGCAATTGCTCGTATCGTGTCCTCCTCCACATAGGTCACAAGTAATGCTCTGAACATGCATAGCTGTTCCCTTTAAGTTGTTGACTTCGGCTCTAAGGGCTGCAATTTCAGCTAGTAAGGTTGGCACGCAATCTACTCCCTGCACAGCTGCTAGTCTTTTTGGCATCATGCATTCTGTCTGCCATTGATAGCTATTTGATGCCATCTCATCGATCAGATCGAAAGCTTCTTCCTCCATTTTTTGATTAATGGTTCCTCCTGCTGCTGCATCAATCATAGAACGATTAGTAGGAGATAAACCATTATAGAAAGTTTGTACCTAAAGCCATACGGGTAGTTGATGATGTGGACATCTCCTCAGCAGTTTCCTTGAAATGCTCCCAAGCCTCATATAGTGTCTCCATGTCCATCTGCATAAAAGAAGTGATATCGTTGCGCATCTTAGGCAGTCTTGGAAGGTGGAAAGTACTTGGCTAAGAATTTTTGGGCTAGGACATCCCAAGTTGTGATAGAACCTGCAGGAAGAGAATGAAGCCAATTTTTAGCTTTATCCCATAAAGAGAAAGGAAATAACCTTAATCTAATAGCATCATCCGACACCCCATTAATTTTAAAAGTATCACAAAGTTCAAGAAAATTAGAAATATGGGCATTCGGATCATCATGCATGTGTCCACTGAATTGGACAGTTGATTGAATCATCTGGATCATCGCCGATTTTATTTCGAAGTTGTTTGCTCGTACAGGCGGTCTCCTGATGCTCGAAGCTGCATCGGCTATAGATGGTGTGATATAATCATTTAATGAATGATGTACTGGTCGAATAGCTTCATGCTGTCCTTCAGTCGCCATATCCAATCCTAGATTGATGTCGTTAGGATCTTCAGCTGCCATGTTTCTCTCTTGTTGTAGTCTTCTAATAGTCCTTTCAATTTCTGGATCTAGAGGTAGTAAGTTACTATGTCCAGTACGTGTCATGCACTAAAATTTTTTTTTTAAAATAATAAAAATTAAAAATAAATTTCTAAAGTAAAGCTAGGATCAAAATTTTAATATTATTTTAGACACAATCCCCGGCAACGGTGCCAAAAACTTGATGCATGCTAATTTATAGCTATGGCAAGTGCACCAGTCGATCAAGTAATAAAGTGAATGAGTAGAGTATCATCCCTAGAGGATTGAAAAATAAGTACTGAAAAGCTCTTTCCTATGCTTTATTTAGAAGATCGATTTATGAGAATAAGAAATTAAAGAAAATAAAAAAAAATAATTAAAAGTTTTTAATTAAATAGAGAGAGTGTAAATTATTAGGATTTTAAACTCAAGAGCAATGGATTACTAAGGCAATCGGTTCACCAACTCAGTCAATACAATATTCAGATTTTTAGATTAATTTTATTTCATGTGACGGTGGAGTCTCCTAATTTATTCACTACCCTTTGGTCCAGGCATAGCAAAACTATTAATATTTATTAATTACCCTTTGGTCCAGGTGTAATTTAAATAAATATTAATGCATTAGGTTTTGTGAAACCCTCTAATTAAAATACGCTGCGTCCAAAGCGCACTAAAATTTCCGCATGCATATGAATTCTAATTTGATTCATAATACAAGGTATATAATCAAGAAGCATTAACATAGATGTACTTGGTCCGTAACATCTATGTTCATCAGATCAATTAGAAGATGGCCAGTAATCTAAAAGCATTAAGATCAGATTTATATACTCCTCATGAATAAAATTTAAAAATAAATCATACTGAATATTGCATCAAAAGAGTGGCTACACCTTAGCCTTAGTAAAATAAAATTTAGTTCATAATAACAAATTCAAAAATAGCAAATAAAATAAAAAGCATAGAGAAATTAGACTGTTTGATTGCTGAAATTGATTGTCTGCTACTCTTGATGTGGAGAACTTGGCGGAGATGAAGAGGCTTCTTAATCGATGTCTTGATCGTCGAAAGAAATAAAAAAAATCAAAAACCTTTTTTTATTTTTTACAAATCACTCTTATCTCTCTCCACTCTCTTTCTATTTTTCTCTTTCTATTTCTCTCTTTCTCCCCGTCTCTCTCTCTGTCTCTCTCTCTTCTATCTCTCTTTTCTTTTTCACGATAACACTGGGTTTTTATAGAATAAGAGTTTGATTTCCCTCAAAATCCATCAAAAATTAGGTTTTAGACTCCCAAAATAACTCAAATTAGGATCTGGATAATTCTGACCATTAGATGTTGATCAAATGGTCCAAAAACCACTCAAAAACCCCTTAAAATAACCCAGATCAAGTTGGATTTAATGTCAGCCGTTGGATCAACCTTTAGATTTAATCTGGGCCGTCCGATTGCGTAGAAATAAGCCTTCTGATCTATAGTTTAACTTCGAAATGAATCTCAGCCGTTGGATCTCGATCGGGAGCTATGGATGCCGTCCATCAGCGCCTTCGCCTCAGCCGTCCGATCGAGTTTTAATGAATGCCGCTCGTTGGATCAGACAAAATTCCCAAATTACCCTCCGTAGACCATGCGTGAGCCTGGTCTTGCATGGACCGCCACGTTCTTCAGCCAATCAGAGCGCACCTCTTGCTATGAAATTCCTGAAATACACTTCAGATGGTCCATCGTGTGCCACGAAAAATGCTGGCATCATCCTGACGTCAGCGTTGTGTCGGCAGTTTTTTTTTTTTTTTTTGAAATTCAATTCTAGGCTCGTTTGAAGTCCATTTTGCCTAAAATTTATTTCATCTGATCCAAAGAAATAAGATCTTCACATTGGTGGCCTTCTTTCCTACATAAGATTAATAAAAGTATTAATTTCTAAAGAAATAGATTAATTTATTTTATAATTTAATACTTTTATTAGTATATTTTTATCACTTATTAATTGTGATAATGCATGCCTTAAATTCTCAACTCTTGGGAATATATATTATCATGTCCGTTAACTCAAACGATGTATTACAGACACTTTAATATACAATATGGTAGAATAATTAACTCATTTATTAATTTTAAGTCAAAATTATGAAAATGCTTCTAGAAAGTATTTTATAAGTGTCGATCAATCTGACTTCTAGGGCATACATCTAACAAACTTCTACTTGATCTGAAGCTAATTGGCTACAAATCTAAGTCCCATATTCTCAAGATGGGCTTGTATCTTCTACGGGCCTAAAGGCTTCATCAATGGGTCAACCACATTGTCTACGGTGTTGACTCTCTTAACCTCGATATATCCTTTTCGAGGTAATCACGAATATGGTGAAAACTGTTATTACTGTTTGCTTGAAACTCTTCTAGCTTATAGCACCACCATTGCACACAAATAGACTTCAAGATGTCAATTTTCGATTATCTATATCAAACATAAAATCTGAGTCTATAAATCTCTGGACCTGGAGTTCTCTATGCTGAACCTCTTAAGTACCTCCTCTATGTCCATATTCTATGAGAGACCCAGCATCCTCATCGGTCTATCCCTATAGACCTTAATTCTTAAAATGAGGGATGCTTCTTCTAGATCTTTTATGGAAGAACTCCTTAGATAACCATACTTTAGTTGAGGTCAACATGGGAATATCATTTTCGATCAGAAGGATATCATCCACGTACAGTACGAGAAAGATAACAGTGCTCCCACTGACCACTTTGAATATATAGTGCTCCTTCTCTTTGCTGATGAATCCAAATAGTTTGATTACATCATTGAAACGAGCATTCAAACTCCAAGATGCTTGCTTAAGTTCATTGATAGACCTTTGCAGCTTGCAGATCTTGTGATTACTATCACTAGATGTGAAATCAAGTGACTGTTTCATATAGATATCTTCCTCAAAATATCCATTCATGAATGCCATTTTCATGTCCATCTATCATATTTCATAATTGAAATAGACTGCAATAACAAGCAATTGTAAGGATGGATTTTTATATGGCTACTGGTGAGAAGGTAGTGAGGATTGATGGTGCTCCCAAGCCTTAGGAGGCCACGGGAGGAGTCAGGATGTTGGCTCCAAGGATTCTAGAGGCTTGGTTGGTGCTTCAAAGACTTGAGACATAAGGTGAAGCAAGAAATCAAAGCTAGAAAATTAAGACTACAGAAGAAAAATTTTCTGTAGGTTAGCCAGCTCAGTCCAAAATTGGGTCGGCTAAGTCTTAGTGCACAGGCAAAATAGAGAGCTGTGTATTTGAGACTGCTGGCACGACACAGAATTGGGCTGGGTTTGTTTTAGACTAAGCCGACCTAGTGAAACTTAGCCGGCTCAGTGCTGAGACTGAGCTGGCTTAATGCGCGGGTAGAGTTATGTGAGAGTCTATTTTGAGATTGGGTCTGGGTTGATCCTAGGGGTCTTAAGGTCTAGTTTGAGAGGTCTTAAGGAGGCTAACTCATGTATGGGTTGGGTCTAGATCCAGAGGATGAGAGCATTGGAGATATGGGTGTACGTGGGCTCGGTGAGTGCTTTCGTATATTGGATTAGCCAGAAAAATTTTTGGTCGGGTCTAAGGGCTATGTATAAATACATAGGTTGTATTAGGATTTTAATGTTGTGGAATACAGACCTTTTCTCCCTCAATTCTCTCTTCTTCTCTTCTCTCTAGTGTAGTTGCCCTAGGTTCTTGAAGAAGTCTTAGAGACAGGGGACGCATCGCTCAAGCCCAAGGAGGGAGGTGCCCTAGTATAGATCTCGATGTTGGATCTATGGTTTGCTGCCTATAGAGAACGTCATAGGTTCCTTTAGGTCCATGCTAAAGATCAGGAACTTTTGCAACATGGTATTGGGGCTTATGATGTCAAGGATGATTGGTGTTCGAACGACATCATAGATCTACAATTTGGTATCAAAGCTAGGTGATGCCTGCGACGTTGTGGACGGCAATATGGTATCAGAGCTAGGTGATGCCTGAAATATCATGGAACATCAATATGGTATCAGAGCCAAATTTTAGAGCCTGATGGTGCATGAAAGGGAAGGAGAAGTCATACAAGGTGAAATCATAAATCTGCACAAGAATTCCACGGTATATCTTAAATCTATCTTATTGTTGCTATGGTTTAGCAAATCAGGAGCAGCGAGTTGAAGGTAGAGGTTGAGAGAATTAATGGAAAGAGATTTTTTTAGGATGGAAGGATTTGGTGCATGATTTGCTGATCGATCTTGGTGGAAAGGTTGGGGTGTATGATGGTTATGTGACAGGCAGGGAGTGCTGGAGTGTTGCAGTAGCGCTTCCCTAGAGATACGGAGCTGAGAGAGGCTTGATGATACAACAGTCAAGGGAGGTATCTCAGCAGAGAGCATCAGGATTTTCTACGAAGATGGACAGTGTAGGGCTGTTGAAGAGAGGTTTTCCAAGGGGTAATGGTCGAAGGAAGGCTGAAGAAGTGACTATACATCCTTCGGTGTCTGAAAGATGGGAAAGTAGTCAAAGATATATTCAGCAGTTTGACTAGAGAATGGATTTGAGAAGCCTTGGGAGTGATGGAGATGGATGATCCATGAAGGTCCAGCTGGTTAGGACTGGATAGCTGTAGAGCAGAATAGAGATGAGTCAGGGAGCACTGGAGTGCTGCAGGAGCGCTACCCTAGAGGCATAGGGGCTGAGAGAGGCTCGACGCTGCAGCAATTGAGGAGTGTATCTCAGCAGAGTGTGTCAAGAGCTTCTCAGGGAGATCGCGAGCAGGTCTTAGGGAGAGCCAAAAGGTCTCAGGGAGCGCCAAAAGATCTCTAGCAGTCGGAAGTATCATGGATCAAGTTTCTTCTATAGGAGCATCAGGGAGAGTCGTAGTTCAGATGGAGGATGGTTCTTCGGGCACAACTAAAGCGATGGCTGGTGTAGGGGCAGAAGAGAAGTACTAGAGTGGAATTCCCTAGGATTCAGTCGCTAGATTCAAAAGAGTTGGATGAGCTCTTGGGTTTCGGAGATGCCCATGGATTGCGTAGGTATCTGAGATGGCTTCAAAGGGGTCTGAAGAGTGCGGAGGGTTTGAAAGGGCAGCGACGGTGTTCGAGATATAGCGACAGACCCAGCAGTGTAGCATTGGATGGTTGGCCTCAAGAGACTCGAAGATAGAGTCGACTTTTATGGCATCATGTGGATTTAGGATATAGGTGAAGCTCCAAAGAGATGGCTTCATGGATGGAGGAAGCTGTGACAAGGGTTCAGAGCAGAGGGGTGCAGAGAGAGGACCTATATCCTAGCGCTAGTATTGGGGCTGTATAGATCTAGGTGGAGAGGATTGTGTAGGAAGATAGACGTGGCTCTGAGGGGATAGTGTCAAATGGAGCATCAGGATATGTGGCAAGTGCCAGTAAAGGAACGTTGCATGATCTCTAGGGAAGTCCAGAAAAAGTGATGCAGCTGCTAAGCAGAAGAGATCCTACAATTTTAGGATGGTGCAGAGGTGCAAGCCAAGGTCTTCAGCGATGGAGGTGATCATCCCAAAGGCCTCAAGAATGCACAACATCTGAAGAGGATTGGCAGAGGCAATGTTTGCATAGGTGCTGTTGAGTGCGTAGGGATAGTGGGATCATATAGAAGGACATTGTCGAGGGGTTTGCCAAGGCTTGGGAGCACCAAGGTAGAGATTATGAGGATTGATGGTGCTCCCAAGCCTTGGAAGGCCATGGGAGGAGATAGGGTGTTGGCTCCAGGGATTCTAGGGGCTTGGTTGGTGCTTTGGAGACCTGGGACACAAGGTGAAGCAATGAACCAAAGTTGGAGAATCAAGACTGTAGAAGAAAGATTTTCTATAGGTTAGCCAGTTCAGTCCAAAATTAGATCAGCTAAGTCTCAGTGCATTGGCAAAATAGAGAACTGCACGTTCAAGACTGTTGGCACGACACAGAACTGTGCTAGCTCAATTTCAGACTGAGCTGACCCAATGAAATTTAGCCGGCTCAATGCTGAGACTGAGCCAGCTTAGTGCACGGATAGAGTTATGTGAGAGTCTATTTTTGACTAGGATCTGGGTTGATCCTAGGGGTCTTAAGATCTAATTTGAGAGGTCTTAAGGGGGCTAACTCATGTATAGGTCGGGTCTAGATCCAGAGGATGAGAGCATGGGAGATATGGGTGTACATGGGCTCGGTGAGTGCTTTCATATATTAGGTTAGCCAGGAGAGTTTTTGATCGGACCTAATGGCTATGTATAAATACATAAGTTATATTAGGGTTTTAATGCCGTGGAATACAAACCTTTTCTCCCTCAATTCTCTCTTCTTCTCTTCTCTCTAGTGTAGTTGCCCTAGGTTCTTGAAAAAGCCCTAGAGAGAGGGGGTGCCTCCCTCAAGCCCAATGAGGGAGGTGCCCCAGCATGGATCTAGGTGTTGGATCTATGGTTTGCTGCCCATAGAGAACGTCACAGGTTTCTTCAGGTCCGTGCTAAAGATCAGGAACTTTCACAACATGGTATCAGGGCTTGTGATGTCAAGGATGATTGGCGGTCGAGCGATATCATGGGTCTACATTTTGGTATCAAAGCTAGGTGATGCCTAGGACATTGAAAAAAGATGGCAATATGGTATCAGAGCTTGGTGATGCCTGGGATGTTATGGACGACAACAGGTATCCTAATAGTCAATATCTTTGCACTGACTATATCCTTTCGCTACTAGCCTAGCTTTAAATGTCTCCACATTTTTATCTATACCTATTTTCTCCTGAAGATCCATTTACACCCAATAGGTACTATACCTTCAGTGGATCTACCAAGGTCCAGACTTGGTTCAAGTGCATTAAGTCAATTTCTGACTTCATTACCTCTAACCATTTCTCGGAGTCGATATCTAATATTACCTTGTTATAGGTTTTGGGATCATCACCTTGAACCCTATTTCTCATGAGAAATATTTTCTCTATATTCTCTTCAATAGTTTCTAAGTACCTCTTAGGAGGATAGAAAATCATATTTGACCTATGAGGTGGAGGAGGTAGTGAGTGTGGATCGGCTCAAACTAACTGGGTTTCTCAAGTTTCTTGGCTCGTTGCTCTTTGGAGACTTTCTCCTTGAGCCTAATCTATCTTCTGATGCCACCATCTTGAATAAATTATCTTTTAATAAAAATAGAATATCAACTTATAATCATATTGTGGTCTTCCGAAAGAAAGATGTAATATCCTACTGACTCTTTAGAATATCTAATAAATCAAGCTCTAAGAGACCTAGACTCTAACTTGTCCACCATCGGACAATCCCAATTCTAAGATGACTCAGACTTGGCTTCTTACAATGTCATTTCTCATACGGTGTGGTAGGAATGGTTTTAGATAAAACCCTATTTAGAAAATTAATAGCTGTCACCCTAAAAAAACTCAGAAAGATTCATGAAGCTCATCATGGATCAGATCATATTTAATAGGATCCGATTTCTCCACTCTAAAAATCCGTTAAGTTGAGGATTCTAGGTGGAGTCTACTATGAGACTATACTATTATCCTTGAGATAGTCAAAAATTTTCAACTAAGGTATTCACCTCCTTGATTTGATCGAAGAACCTTAATGGACTTTCCGGTTTACTTTTCTACTTTAGGTGTAAATTTCTTGAATATTTCAAAGCTTTAGACTTGTGTTGCATCATGTACATATACCCATACCAAGACTGATCATCGATAAAGATAAGGAAGTAGATATAATTATCTTTGACTGACACATCGAATGGGCCACACACATCTATATGCACCAGGACAAGTAGGTCTGTGGCCTTTTCCCCATGTCCTAGAAAAGAAGCTTGGTCATTTTGTCTTGAAGGCATGATTCGTAAATCGGATATGACTCGAAAGCCAACAGACTCATTAATCCAGATTTCTCCTATTTATTAATCCTATCTTAGCCCATATGACCTAGCCAAAGGTGCATAGATACCTTTCATTAATACTATCTTTAGACTATTTTGGTCCTTCTTCCTATTGAGAATAGTATCCCAAAGCCAATCGTCAGCTTGTTGATGATTGAGCTAATTTATGTAATTATATATGAATTATTAATTGAATAAAAAATATTCTATCTTTTTTATCATAAATCTTTCATCTTTTAATGGACTCCTGTCTGTCATGATGAAGTCTTTAGGACTATTTAGAATCAATAAAGAAGAATTTATCATTTAGTCCTTAAATATGTTCGCGACCAAATGATACGTTGTTACCAAGGACGATAACATTTATTAAGTATAGGTCATTGTGTGTTATATAGGTTGGTTATCCTCTTAACCAAGGAGTGTGGAGACACTGGTATGGCATGCAGGTGAGATGTAGGGCACATCTGCAGTGAATGTGACCAACTTCAGAGCTTTTTTGTTGTCAAGAATTGCTCTAATGGAATATGGGCATAAGTGTTCCTCCGATCAGAGATCACCATGGTGACTTTCAAGCAACTCACTATACTTTGGTTTCGAACTATCTGAATTTTTAATTTAGTGATGGAAGATTTTTGGATACGATCAAGTACTTAAGGAGTCAATGCATGAATCAAGATGAGATTGACCACTCCCAAACTCGGGAGTTGTGTTTAATAGTATTTTAATTTAGCAAAGCCTTAGTCAGGATAGTCTTTGTGAGGGGTCATAAGACTAATTGCTTTGAGACACGATTTGGATGTATCTTTTAGGGTTGATAGTTAAATCCTGAGTCATCCTATGCATAGAGGTCAAAGGGATGAATTATGTGGTAACCATATTCACATAGGTTCTAAATATTGCGATTGCATTATTTGGCCTATCTGGATATCGAGTCTTATTACTAGATGGTCACTTCAATTAGTATAGAAAATTGGTTCCTATGCTACCGGCTTAGGTTCGAACCTACGGGATCACACACACTAGAGGTTCCTACCCAATCTAATGGCTGATCAAGAGAAGATTGGTTAGTGATTTGATCACTAATTAACTCAATTTGATTGAGTGATTATTTTTGGATCAAAACCAATTGAATTTGACTCATTTGGATTTGACCAAATTAGGTTATAAGATGATCTAATCATCAAGAAGGTTTAATCTCTAATTTGATCAGAGGTTTGGCTTGATTAATTCTTGATTTGATTAGGATTTAACTAAGCTTAATTAAGCCTAAATAAGTTGGGTTTAATCTAGTCTAATTGGGCCTAGCCAAATTTGTTTAGATTTGGTCTTAATTGGATGAAGTCTGAAAGACTAGTTTGACTAGTCTTATGCAGCACATCACCCTGATCTTGTGCCACCCTTTTCTCCACAAGAATTGAGAATTCTCATGAAGAAAACCATGCACAAAAGGGCACACGCCCTTCCTTTCTCATGCCTCATATAGATAAGATAAGCTGGTTGTTATTCAAATTCAAAGGAGTTTGAGTTTGAATGAACAAGCCAACCATCTTATCTAAAACCCTCATGCCTCCCATGTTTGTGCGCATATATAAAATCTGATTTTATGGACGTGCATAAGGAGAGAAGGAGAGAAGGTGAAGAAGAAAAAGAAAAGAGAGAGAGGAAGGAAGAGAGAAGAGAAAAGGTTTCTTTACGTGCATAAACCCCTCCTCTGCGTGAGAAATCCAAATAAAAGAAAGAGAGTTCTAGGCGCAAAGGGTTTTGGGTGAGAGCATACTCTAGAATCTAGCTAGGATTTGGGATTTAGATTTGGGAGTTACGAGGGCTGTGACCTCATAGATCCAACTAGAAGACCTCCTCTTCATCATCTTCTATGTTGATTGAGATCCGAAACGTTCAAAGACCCCATGAAGAAGATCAAAGGAGTTTGACTACATCAGTCGTTGAAGACTTCTATTTGAGCTAGCACTTGGGAGGAATTGATCAAGATCTAGACCTCATGTGGATTATACATGCAGGCCAAACACTTGTATAGTTGCATCACGATGATCAGATATACACCGAGGAGATCATATTGCAAAGATCATCTACCCACAAAATGATAACTTGTTCTAAATACATAGAAGTAGTAAAATAGTTTTACTGCACTTGCTATTTTATTTTTTAGATATGTATGCATATATGATACATTAGATCCTATAGCGTATAAGATTTTCAGATTAGATCTATAGTTTTTATTATTAATTTGATTAATAATAATTTTTGCTGCATATAATTTTCGAAAGATTTTTTAAAAGTAGAGCAAGAAATCCTGCGCGTTCTCTTCAATTAGTATCAAAGCGACAAGTTATTTGATGAATTATATATGCATGTTTTAGATTATTTTTAGACTAGATCTAAATAATAATCTGGTCTAAAAAATAAAAACTATGATCGCATGGACTGTAGATTGTCCTGCTATAAGGTTTATCCCTTACAGTGGAGATGTTGTCCTAGTATGTTGCGATCTATAATACTAATCATAAAAACTTTAGATTAGATCTAATGATTTTTTTATGATAAGTTTGAACATGTTTATTCTAAAATTTATCATGATTTAGTGTTTAGATTAGATCTAAATAGTTTCATGATTTTTATGTTGAGTACATAGATTTAGATTAAATATGAACGAGATCTTAGGAAGGTTCTATTCGCTGATCGAGCTAACTCACTCAGGAATTGATCCAGCTCGACCAGCATGCCAGCCATGATATGTTTTCTAGATTGATTTTGGGCCAGCTTGGCTTCAATTTGGACCAGCTCAGATGGGATCTGAGCCTGCTCGATAGGAATGTTAGGCTTCTGGCATTTTGCCCAAGCTGGCTGTCTCAAAAATTAAGCTGACTCGGCTTCTATTTGTGCCAGCTCGGATGGGATCTAAGCCAACATGATTGAAAAGTTGTTTAAAGGTCTAAATTGGCTGGTTTTATGTGATCTAACCTACATCTAGTGCTTATTTCTAAAATAAGCCAACCCATTTTTGAAATGAGTCGACCTATTTGTTGAAATAGTACTGAGATGTAGAGAATCTTTCAAAATTTAAAAAAATATTTTTGAAATACTGAACCCCAATCCTCAGTCTTAAAGTTAATTGAGAATTAAGCATGATTGATAAGGATCTAGAATTATGAATTAAAGATCCTAAGACATTGATTATAAAAATCTGGATTATCAGGTTAGTCGAATTAGGTCCATTAATTGGGTCAGACCTAAGATTAGTTAAAGAATGCACTAAATTAGAGTAATTGATCAAATCTAATTGGGTTAGACCTATGGTTAGTTAAAGAATAGATTAAATTAGAGTAATTGATCAAATCTAATCAAATATTAATTTAGATTAGGTTAAGGACTCTTTAGACCAAATTACCATAGTTGTAGTTGGTCAAGCCCATGCCTTTAATGAGGACCAAATGGACTTGATTCATGGCTATGCGGTCGAACATCAAATTGCTAGGTTGGTCAAATTGAAACCAATAAACCGGATGGTGTCTAAGATAAGTCTAGTAGCTTAGACCAGTGATTTTTAATTGGGAGCTACTCACAATAATTTAGTCTGTAACGAGTTAATGGTATATCCTTTCCACTGATCTCACTTACCTGGCCATCCTGGTGAATTAGGTTTGATTAGACCACTTGGTGATTTTGGCTCACCCATGTTAATTAAGTAAATCAGTTTGACTGATTTAGATGCTTCTAATGTCGGCTTGAATTAGGTTCTTATTAATCTGACTTGGTGAAGTCAGTAGAAGGATCCAAATTGGTTGGTTAATTCTTTTTAAAATTAATTAATAAAATCTTCTAAAATTATCAGATCTTTAAAATGATAAAGTTACGATGATAACTAAGTCATAGCCTCCCATTAAGTTCAATGATAATTGGTCCATTAGTTTAATAATCATTGGAGGTCCAAAGACTTGGTGCGTATTGACTAATGAAATTATCATTCATAATATAATAATTTGATCGTGTCTTTCTAATGGTGGTCAAGTTGGCTGGCCAAAGTCGAGCTTGATCATTCATTGGTCTGATGCATCAAATATGGTCATGTTAATGGTTGGACCTAACATGATCTTTTCAGGGGAGGCCAAAGCCTACTGATTAGACTTTTAGGATAAAAATTAAATTACTAGAAGTTGTTTGGTGAAATAATTAGTTATAAACCTATCCATAGGTGCACACAGGTTGACCAACCAAAGTTGGGCTCATGTGTAGTCTATGTGGATTCTAGTATCCACTAAAAAATTAGGGATAATTTCTCGAATTGGAGGTAGAAGCTACCGATTTGAATAAAATAGTGGAAGGACCTTTAGACTAAAGTCCAAGTCTCTAAAGTAAATAATTCATATACTAATTAGGTCTATGATTTTTTTTTGTGCAAAAATGACCATTACCTTGTCGCTCCAATCATTGTTGGATAATGACAAACTCATGGGACCCAACTTTGATAGCTGGTATCGAAAGTTGAAGATCGTCCTAGAGCATGAATGGATCTTATACATATTGACTGATCTAGCATTTGAGGAGCCTGCTCCAAATGCTTAAGGCGGTGAGAGACAGTTACTAGAAGTGGCTCAATGACTGCACCACCATTCGGTGCATTATGCTGGCAAAAATGAATGATGAGTTTAGTCGTAGGTTTGAAAATGCCCAGTCCGAGGAGATGCTTCAAATGTTGAATGACTCCTTTGTCACGCTTGACAATGTTGAAATGCATAAAACTAGTTATACCATTTTCAACGCTCATATGAGAGATGGGGCATCAGTCACTGATCATGTATTGTACATGATCAAGTTAATTGAACACCTGAGTAAGCTGGGTTTTTCTCTTGCATGAGTAGCTCGGAAAGGATGCAATCCTAAATTCATTGCCCAAGTCCTTCTTCCCTTTCCTTACTCATTTCAGAATGACAAAGCCTGTAGTGAACTACCATGGGTTATTAGGGTTGCTGTAGAACTTTTAGAAGGATCATCAGCTCCAAAAAGGGTTAGTGAATATTATGGGAGGATCATCTTCTGGTCGACCCTTTGAGAAAGAAAAGAAGAATAAGAAGAAAAAGAGCAAGAAGGTGCAGTTGCATGCTGGGACATCTGCATAGGGTCAGACCAAGAAGTGCAAGTCTGACCAGAGCCAGGCGGAGTGCTTCTTTTGCAAGAAGCAGGGGCACTGAAAGAGGAACTATCCTTAATACATTGCCACCTTGGACCCGAACAAGCTGAGGAGAAAGTATGTAGTTGCTACGCAAGGTAATTATATGATAACCCCTTGCAACTTCTCAATTTGTGATACTACTGTCTGAGTATTAGATACCCAAAAGCCCTTATCATATTTGCAATTCGATAGAGGATTTATAGGTCAGTGGGAGATTTGGTGAAGGTGAGAGATTCCTGAACATTGGAGATGGAAGATAAGTTTCAGTTCTAGCTTTAGGAGTCATGAACCTTATAATCAATTCTCATTGAGTTATTCTTAGTGATTGTCACTTTTGTCCAAATTTTTTATTGAAAATAATTTCTATAGGCCTTTTGGCCCAGAACGGTTCTCAGTTTTCAATAAAAGTAAATTTTTGTGATATCATTTTGAATGGTGTTATAGTTTGTGTTGAATAATTGAATAATGAAATTTATCTATTATCACAGTCTGTTAACATAGTCCAAACCTTCGGTAAATATCCTAGAATAGATGATGTGTCAGATGTCTACCTTTGGCACTATAGGCTAGGTTATATCAATAAGAAAAGAATAAATAGGTTGGCTCAAGAAGGATTTCTTGAGCTTAGTGATTTTGAATCACTACCAACCTATGAGTTCTATCTTCTTGGAAAGATGACCAAGTCGCCTTTTATTGGAAAGGATAAACGTGCTAGCGAACTCCTAGGTCTAGTACATACTGATGTATGTGGACTCATGAGTACAAGCACTAGAGGTGGATATTTCTACTTCATAACCTTTATAAATGACCTATCGAGGTATGGGTATGTCTGTTTAACAAAGCATAAATCAGAGATTTGAAATATTCAAACTATTCCATAATGAAGTAGAAAAAAGCAAACTGAAAAGAGTATTAAAACTCTTCGATCTGATCGAGAGGGTGAGTATCTTTCTAGTGAATTTCTGACATATCTTAGGAAGAATGAGATTCTCTCCTAATGGACTTCTCCTAAAACACCATAGCATAATGGTGTGTCCAAAAGAAGGAATTGGATCCTATTGGACATTGTTCGATCTATGATGGGATTTGTCAGTCTGCCAATCTCTCTTTGGGGATTTGTGCTCGAGTTAGCTTATTATATTCTAAATATGGTTCTAAGTAAGTCTGTTTCTATAACGCCATATGAGATGTGGTTAGGGTGTAAGCTAGTACTTTTACACCTTAGGATTTGGGGGTGTCCGGCTTGTGTCAAATGTTTAGTAATGGATAAACTTGAATCTAGGTCTAACAAGTATAGTTTTATAGGATATCCAAAAGAGATCAAAGGATATTACTTCTACCTAACTAATGAACAAAGGGTGTTTGTTAGCCTTAAGATAGTCTTTTTAGAAAAGAAGTTTCTTGGTGAAGGAACTAATGCCTCTAAGATCGAACTTGAGGAAGTTCAACAGGTGAAAGAATCGATACATGTTGCTAAACCTAAACTAAATTTGATTCGATCAGACCTGGAGCCTACTGACCTAGCACCCTTAAGATGATCTGGTAGAGTACCACATCAACCAGACAAATACTACAATTTCTTGGTCCGGGATGGTGATCTTGTCGAACTTGATGAGAATGATGAGGATCCGATCACCTACATGGATGCAATATAGATATCCGACTCTGAAAAATGGCTTGAGGCCATGCAATCCAAAATGGAGTCCATGAAGGTCAACGATGTATGGATATTGATTGATCCATCTGAAGAGATAAAATCCATAGGATGTAAGTGGATCTTCAAAAGAAAAAGGAGCACAGACAGAAAGGTGGAGACTTATAAAGTCTATCTGATTGCTAAGGGATATCGTCAATATTATGGTATTGACTATGATAAGATATTTTCTCCTATGACAATGCTCAAGTCCATCCAGATCATGCTTGTGATAGCTATGCCTCTAGATTATGAAATCCGAAAAATGGATGTGAAAACAACTTTTCTAAATGGAGAGCTGGATGAAGAAGTATATATGATACAACCTGAAGGTTTCACATCCATAGATGAGTCCAAGGTGTACAAGCTTCAAAGATCCATTTATGGACTGAAGCAGGCATCTCAGAGTTGACACATATATTTTGATAGGACGATCAAGACGTATGGCTTCATTAAGAACGAAGAAGAGTCCTACATAGATAAGTGGGCTAATAGTCCAGCGGTTATATTCCATATTCTATATGTGGATGACATTCTCTTAATCAGGAATGATATCCCTACATTACAAAGAATAAAGATCTGACTATCATCACAGTTCTCCATGAAAGATCTGGAAGAAGCTTTCTACATTTTAGGGATAAAGATCTATAAAGATAGATCTAAAAGATTGCTTGGATTATTTCAGTCTACATACATAGATACTATGTTGAAGAGGTTCAGCATAGAGAATTTCAAGAAGGGCTATCTACCAATAGCCCATGAAATTTCTCTCTCGAAGTGAGATTGTCCAACAACACCTCTAGAAAAAGAGCATATGAGTAGAATTCTATATGCTTCGACAGTGGGTTCTATTATGTATGCCATGATATGTATGCAATCAGATACAGCATACTCATTAGAGATGGTGAGTAAATACCAATCTAATCTGAGGGAGAACCACTAGAAGGTTGTTAAAACCATCCTAAAGTATTTGAGAAATACTAAGGACCAGTGGCTTATTTATGGTAAATCAGACTTAAAACTTGTGGAGTTTACAGACTCCAATTTTTAGTCTGATGATGATGACAACAAGAGTGTGTTGAGGTATATATTTACTCTTAATGGTGTTGGTGTCTGCTGAAAAAGTTTCAAACAGTACACCATGGCCGATTCAGTGTATGAGGTAGAGTAGTTGCTACATGAAATATTGCCAAAGAGGCGGTGTGGCTAAAGAAGTTCATCACCAAGCTTGGAGTAGCATCCTTCCTAGATGGTCCAATTCTACTCTTCTACAATAGCTCTGGAGCCATTACTTAGGCGAAGAAACCCAAAGCACACCAGTGGATGAAGCACATTCTACGCCACTTCTATCTTATCCGAAAGATCATGGATCGAGGAGACGTTGATTTTCAGATGATCGACGAGAAGGAGAACCTAGCTGCTCCATTCACTAGAGCCATTATGGTGAAGGAGTTTGATGACTTCAAGTCGAAGATGGGTATACGCTACTGCACTGATTAGCTTTAAGCCAAGTGGAAGATTATTGAAAATAGTATCCTAAAGCCAACCATCAGCCTATTGATGATTGAATTAATTTATATAATTATATATAAATTATTAATTAAATAAAAATTATTTTAGCTTTTTCATCATAAATCTTTCATCTTTTAATGAACTCCTGTCTGTTATGATGAAGTCCTTAGTACTATTTAGAATCGATAAAGAAGGATTTATCATTTAGTCCTTAAATATATTCACGATCAAATGATACATTATTACCAACGATGATAATATTTATCGAGTATAGATCATTATGTGTCATATAGATTTGTTGTCCTCTTAACCGAGTATGGAGATACTAGTATGGCATGCAGGTGAGATGTAGGGGTACATCTACACTGAACGTGATCAACTTTGAAGCTTTTCTACTATCAAGAATTGGTCTGATGAAATATGGGCATAAGTATCCCTCTAACCTGAGATCACCATCGTGACTTTCAATCAACTCACTATACTTTGGTGCCGGACTACCTGAATTTCTAATTCAATGATGGAAGGTTTTTGGGTATGGTCAAGTACTTAAGGAGTTGGTGTATGAATAAATATGGGATTGACCACTCCTAGACTTAGGAGTTGTGTTCAATAGTATTTTAATTTAGCAAAGCCTTGGTTAGGATAGTCCTTGTGAGGGGTTATAGGACTAATTACTTTGAGACATGATTTGGATGTATCTTCTAGGATTGAGAGTTAAATCCCGAGTCATCCTATGCACAGAGGTCAAAGGAATGAATTATGTGATAACCATATTTACGTAGGTTCTGAATATTGTGATTGCACTATTCAGCCTATCCGGACGTCAGGTACCATTGCTAGATGGTCACTTCGATTAGTATAGAAAATTGATTCCTATGTTACTGGCTTAGGTTCAAACCTGCAGGATCACACACACTAGAGGTTTCTTTCTGATCTAATGGCTGATCAAGAGAAGATTGATTAGTGATTTGATCACTAATTAACTCAATTTGATTGAGTGATTATTTTTGGATCAAGACGAATTGAATTTGATTCATTTGGATTAGACCTAATTAGATTATAAGATGATCTAATCATCAAGGAGGTTTAATCTTTGATTTGATTAGAGGTTTGGCTTGATTAATTTTTTATTTGATTAGGATTAAACTAAGCCTAATTAAGTTTAAATAAGTTGGATTTAATCTGGTCTTATTGGGCCTAGCCAAATTAGTTTGGATTGGATCTTAATTGGATGAAGTTTGAAAGACTATTTTAACTAGTCTTATGCGTTACATCATCTTGATGTTGCACCACCTTTTTCCCCATGAGAATTGAGAATTCTCATGAAGAAAACCATGCACAAGAGGGCACACGCCCTTCCTTTCTCATGCCTCATGTAGATAAGATAAGCTGGTTGTTATTCAAATTCAAAAAATTTTGAGTTTGAATGAACAAGCCAACCATCTTATCTAAAATCCTCATGCCTCCCATGTCTGTGCGCATATATAAAATCTGATTTTATGGACGTGCACAAGGAGAGAAGGTGAGAATGTGAAGAAGAAAAAGAAAAGAGAAAGAGGTAGGAAGAGAGAAGAGAAAAGGTTTCTCTACATGCATGAATCCCTTCTCCTCTACGTGAGAAATCCAAATAAAAGAAGGAGAGTTCTAGGCGCAAAGGATTTTGGGTGAGAGCATACCCTAGAATCTATCTAGGATTTGGGATTTAGATCTATGAGTTATAAGGATCATGACCTCATTGATCCAACCAAAAGACCTCCTCTTCATCATCTTCTACATTGATCGAGATCCAAAACGTCCGAAGACCCCATGAAGAAGATAAAAGGAGTTTGATCTACATCAATCATTGAAGACTTCTATTCAAGCTAGCACTCGGGAGGAGTTAATCGAGATCTAGGCCTCATGTGAATTACCCATGGAGGCCAGACACGTGTGGCTACATCATAATGATTAAATCTATACTGAGGAGATCATATTGCGGAGATCGTCTATACGCAAAAAGATAATGTGTTCTGAACACATAGAAATAGTAAAATAGTTTTACTGCACTTGCTATTTTATTTTTCAAATATGCATGCATATATGATATATTAGATTCTATAGCATGTAGGGTTTTTAGATTAGATCTATAGCTCTTATTATTAATTTGATTAATAATAGTTTCCGCTGCATATGATTTTTGAAAAAGTTTTCAAAAGTAGAGCTAGAAACCCTGCACATTTCCTTCACTTCAAGCTAGCACTCGGAAGGAGTTAATCGAGATCTAGGCCTCATGTGAATTACCCATGGAGGCCAGACACGTGTGGCTACATCATAATGATTAAATCTATACTGAGGAGATCATATTGCGGAGATCGTCTATACGCAAAAAGATAATGTGTTCTGAACACATAGAAATAGTAAAATAGTTTTACTGCACTTGCTATTTTATTTTTCAAATATGCATGCATATATGATATATTAGATTCTGTAGCATGTAGGGTTTTTAGATTAGATCTATAGCTCTTATTATTAATTTGATTAATAATAGTTTCCGCTGCATATGATTTTTGAAAAAGTTTTCAAAAGTAGAGCTAGAAATCCTGCACATTTCCTTCACTTCCTTCTTGTTCTTTAGGCTGGCCAGGTATGCAGGGCAGTTTCACTTTCAATGACCACCATAGTTGTAGTGGAAACACTTTTTCTTCTCCACGGTCTTCTTCTTCGGCTTGCCCTTCTTTTCTTCTTCTATTTTCTACTTCTTTGCAGACTTCTTTTTCTTTCCAAAAGACTTTCTTTCAAAAGAAGTCTGCTCCACAGCAAGAATGAGCCCTTTGAATCCTTCAAAGTCTTCTAGTAGTAACCAACTATTCATTAACTCAGCCAAGCTAAATTGGAGCTTATTCATATGGAAGTTCATGATGAACTACCCATACGAATCACTCAAGGACTGTAGGATCACATCAATCTGCAGATCCTTGTCCTTCAAGATACCAAGCTTCTCAAGCTCTTCTAGGTCCTTGATCATTGCTAGGCAATAATCTTTGACTGACTGCCCATCATGCATCTATGTCTTACAGAGTCTTCTTAATACTTGATAATGTGTTGCACAACTCTGATCACCAAACAACTCTTATAGGTGAGACAACATTTGGCATGCAGTCTTAATGTCTCCATGTTGGCACTACAACCCATCAAACATTAAGCCCATCATGTAGCACCTGATCTTTTTATCATTATCTAACCACTTTTATGAGACTCTCTTTGATCCACGATCGAACATGATGGTAAAGTAGGGGGGTTCTGGTCCGATGCATAGATCAGCTTTTTCGAACTCAAAATAATTTTGAAGTTTCTTAGCCAATCATTGTAATTTGATCTGGTCAGTCTGTGGGTATCTAAGATTCGGGCTTGAGGTTTAGTCATAGATATTTTTCTATAGAGAATCAAAGTTTCTAGTTAGACATATAACTTGACTCAACCAATTTATTTAGGAGTTTTATTTTTAAACAAATTAGGCTCCCACTATTTTTTTGGATCCTTACACTCTCTTGGTAGAGATGCAAAAATCTTCATGATCATTGATTTCTAGTAGGTGGTGCGGTCCCACTGACTGGCTCACCACCTTACCTAATAGTAATTAATGATGGGTCAACCAATGAGTGGACAACTCTTATCCAATATTTTTCTAAACATGGTGTACCCAAACTTTATCTCTAATTCATGAAGCTCACCTACCCAAAAAATTGCTCCACTCCTTAGTTAAGTTAGATCCACCATTTGCACAAATTAGATGTTAGATATGTGTGCCCTAGAAGCTAGAATTGGTTGACACTTGTAATACACATCTAAGGGCAAAATTATAAATTTGACTCTAAATAATAAAATAGATTATTTTATATCATAATATATATTTGAAAGTGTCTGTGATACATTCCTTGAGTTAATGATAATGATAGTTCATATTTTCAACAGTTAAAAATTTAAGATATGAATTTTCATTATTAACTCATAAAATGCTCCCAACCGTAGGATCATCATGAGGATGGTGATTGATTCGAAAGGTTGGTGTACGATCGCTTTGTTAGGGTAGATGAGTCTTGAGTTAATGGTGTAGAGACACCAGAGCGAGAGTATAGGTACTCATTAGAGAATGAGGGCACTAAGAGCGACCACCTCGAGCAGTCATGAGGAAGTCTACCTTCTCATCGATGATTGGCTTGAAGCTACAGTGGTGTGTCTGGTTCTTTGACCTGAGGTGTATCGATAGTTTACCTTAAGGGTGTTATAGTTTGACTACACCATAACTCGGTCTCCTAGCCATTCAGAACCCTGAGGTGTATGTTGGCTATAGCATGTTCATTGTAGGAATTGGATTGCACCAATAGGGGATCTATCTACCTCGGTAGATGAGGAGCACCCCTATGATGATCATGAGAATCAAGTCCATAAGCCCATGGCCATGGTAGAATGAAATAATAGAAAGAGTTTCTATTAGGGTTTTCACATTGGACTTGAGTCGAATGATTAATTCATATGATGAAAATTAAGATTTGACGAGATCACCTTAACTCTAATCCGATCAGGGCTCAAGATAGAGAAACTTAATCACACAGGAAACTACATCGAGATGTTCATTTTTAGTTCTGATGGGTTGCCATCATATGCTGCTAGGTATCACTGGTGAATTTTGGGAGCAATTAGAATGATTTGGATGATCGATCATACTAGTTGTCTGAATCAAAAAAGTTTTGATCCATCAAAAGGTGTTTCGATGATGTCGATGATAGAGATCACGACATATCCTATTACCATATGAAACGAACCTAACTGAGTTACACAAACAAGGATTTAGATCTGAATATCATCAATTGGACTAATCCAGTTTAATTGATTTGAATAAGATTCAATTAGGTTCAAGAAAATCGTGCTAGCACACGATTGAGTCTAATGTTCTCCTTCAACAATCATTAAAGCTTGTCTCGACTGAGTCAAATATATTTGGGCTCACTTAGGAACCTTTACTTTATCTGACTAGAGCTTGTCCAGGTTAGAAAAGGATTGTCTTAATTTATGAGATAAATTTGAGATAATACCTACCATTTTTCGTCACCTACTAAATCTTGTCCTTTGACTTTGGTCAAATATTGATCTTTGACATTTAGACATCTGCCCATGTGTCATGCACCCATAGGAGAGAACATGGGGCTTTGTCCCCCTGCTAAAAAATAGAAAGGGAGGGGGTGCATGCTTAGGGAGGTGTGCACCCGATGAGGATCACAGCTGGATTCCCAAATAGATGGGACTCCAGATTACTTCATGCTTTCAACTTGGGTGGCACCAAAGAGTCTTCTTTGACCAATCTTGGTGCCACCTAAGGAGGTTTCTGAGGGACTCTAATTTGATTGGATCAGATGATATCATCCCACCAATTAGATTTAGATCTGATTGCACAAAGAGCCATGATTGGCTGGGATGATGTGGCACTGCATGGCATAGTGGGTCTATATAAATCCTGTCTGCGCCTAGGATTAAGGGGTTCTACCCTTTGTCCATGCCATAAGGATTCTCTTCCTCTCTCTCCATGCCACCTTTAGATCCTCTCTCTTCTATCCATGTCCAAGAGTTTTTGGGTGCAAGTTTGGTGCAATCCGAGCAAGAGAAAGGCGATAGGAAAGGAAGAAGGCAGCATTGCCGCAGGAGACAACGGTTGATCTTCAAGAGCCATTTCGAAGATCTTCAAGATCAGATCTAGATCTAATTTTTGGAGGAGAGATTGAGAAGGAGAAGATCTTTAGATCCTGCCTGAGTGGATACCAGTAGAGGCCAGTTACCTACGTGATTACATCCAGAACCTCAGGTAAACATCGGGATCATTATAGGGTAATAGGATTACCCATTATAAGGTACCATTAAATTAGATTTAATTTATTTTAATTTATTTTATTTTATTAGATTGATAAAATTAGATCTAAAGAGTCTTAGATCTAATTTAGATCTAAGAGAAAATTTTTTTGAAATATCCCTCTTGACCCAATTAGATCTGAACGAACCTGATCCAGAAAATATGATTTTTTCTTCAACTAGTATCAGAGCCAGGTTTCCATAATTAATTAGATCTAATTTTAATATATTTTTAATTTGATAATTAGATGATTTTAGATGTCACATTAGATATGATTAGATCTAAAATCATAAATTAAAAAAATTAAATAAATAGATCTAAAAATCATAAATAGTCAAATTAAAATTATGATTATACTAGACTACACATAGAATAATTCTATTCTTAGTCTAGTCATACATCTCATACATCTTAGAACTAGATTATTTAATTTTTTTTAATTTTTGATTTTAGATCTAATCACATCTAATGTGACATCTGAAATCATCTAATTATCATTGGATAAGAGTTGTTCACTCATTGGCTAATCCATCATCAATAACTGTTAGGTGAGGTGTGAGTCAGTTGGTGGGACTGCACCATCCACTAGAAATCATTAATCATAGAGATTTTTACATCTCTACAGAGGGAGTGTAGGGATCCAATGAAAATAATGGGAGCTAATTTATTTAAAAATCAAACTTCTAAATAAATTGGTCAAGTCTTAATTATAAAATCTAACTAAAAACTTTGACTCTCTATAGGAAAAAGAAAATGTCTGCATCCAACCCACTAGCACGTATCCTGGACACCCATAGACTGATCGGACTCAATTAGGATTGGCTCTAGAATTTCAAAATTATTTTGGATTCTAAAAAGTTAACTCATGTATTGGATCAGGATCCTCCCACCTTACCATCCCGTCCGTTCGCTGAACAAACAGCGTCTCTTGATAAATGGATGGATGAAGATAACAAGGTCAAATACTACATGTAGGGTTCGATGTCTGATAAACTTCAGTATCAACATGAAGATATCAAGACTGTCAGCTAAATGTTGGCTCACCTGCAAGAGTTGTTTGGTGATCAGAGTCACGCAGCCAAATATTAGGTGACTAAACAACTATTTAAGGCTAAAATGCGTAATGGATAGTTAGTCCAAGATCATTATTTGATGATGATCAAGGACTTGGAAGAGCTTGAGAAGCTCGGAGTGAAGTTACACCAGGATCTACTGATAGGAATGCGATGTTGTCATTAAGACACTATGTTTATCAGTTTAATCCAACTTCTTAAAATAATTAAAAATGTGTAGATAGCAATGAGTTGGGTCGAATCCACAGGAAAGATAGTATTTTTAAATTTAAAATTCTTGATTTTTTTAAAAGAAAAAAAAATTTGAAAATAGAATTTGAAGTGAAAAATTAAAAATTAAAATTATGAAGTAAAAATTAAATTATGCAGAAAAGTAAACTTGGTACTAAGATCTACTAATTAGATCTTAGCATCTACTTACAGTAAAATAAAGAACAATAATTAAAATATAAAAATTAAATTATAATAAAAATAAAGAGCATAAATTTAAAGAACATAAAATAAAATTTAAATTAATTAAAATTTTAAAATTTAAATACATAAAATTAAAATAAAATAAAATAAAATAAAATAGCCTAATCTCCGATCTTGGATCGGCATGGATGGAAAGATGGTGTAGAAGCCTAGCCTTTCCTCTCGACATCAGTTGTCTTGAAATAGCCATTAACCTAGAGCCTGGCTTCACCCTATACCAAAGCTTCATCTTGATCGAAGATGTCGATTTTTAGAGGCCTGGGGTCCTTTTTATAGAGCTAGGAGGGCTGGAGAGTTTTCTTCTGGGTAATGTGGGACTAAGGAGCTCTTTAATCATCAAAATATGGAGAAATTTGAGTGAAAATTAGATTAAAAAAGTCTTGGATGAATTCTGATGGTTCTGGTAAAATTTGACCATTCAATAGAAATCCAACAAATCAAAAATCATCAAAATTGGATGCATATCAGCTCAGATTAGGTCAGATTAAATTCTGGCCGTCAGATTGCACTAATCAAGAGAAAATCTAGCCATTAGATTGAGTTCTAGATGTTTTAATCAAGTTGAAAGCTTTCTGAACCATTGGATCTTTATTGGCTAGTTTTTTGGCCATCGGATCGTGCCAGATCGCTGATGAAATTCGAATCGAACCCAAAAATAACCACCACCATCTGATTTTGACCGCAATCAATCGGATCCATCCGATCACACCCTTACTGTTCCCATGGACCGTGTGGATTGAGCATTCTAAAGACCACAACTAATCAATGCTTTTGTTGCTAAGTGAAAACACCAAAATGTCTTGTGAGCTATGATAGATTTTCTGTGAACCTTTTAAGGATCTAGGTCTACCACATGTCGCTCCGTGATTCATCGGTTTCTACTGAGTTGGCGGTCCATGCCTAGATCGTAGATCGACTAATGGCTTCTACGACTTAGTTGGCTTGGCTCGACTGGCTTGGCACGCTGGCTTCATCGGCTTGGCTTGTGGAGCCGACTGAGCCATTTTCTTTTTTATTTATTTTTTTCTTTTATCTTTAGAAATTCATATCTTCTTCGTTTTAGCTTTATTTTGCTTCAAACTTATTTTATTGTGATAAAAAAAAATAAGCTCTTTCCATTGATAATAAAATTTTATTTTTTAATTTTTAATTATTTTTTAATTAATAAATATTAATTTCTTAAAAATATATAAATTGATCATTAATTCTTAAAAATTAATATAAATTAATTGATAAATTAATACTTTTATTGGTAAGTTTATGGTACTTATCACATTCTCCAACTTAAGCTTTGCTCGTCCTCGAGTAAAGAAAGAATTTAGTTTTAAATACCTTTTTAACTTTAGAGTTTTAAATTTTACCTGAGCAGTTTTCAAAATGATCATTGATATTCAGTAGAGCTTAAGAGGATATTTTATTGGGGTATTAATACTTATCAATAAAAAAATTAAGGAACATTAAGCTTTTCTGAACTTTTTCTAAATTATTTCACTTTTATCTCTGATTTGTCTAAACTTTCATATAGGCAAGTGTATTGCTACTTCCGCCCTTCATTTATTAATTTTTATTTTTATAGTATCTATTTTTTGATGTGAATATCATTGCTTACTTAGGCAATGAGATTCAGTTACTCGATGGAAAACCTTTTTTTTTATTTTTTATTTTTAACATTGTATCACTATTGAGTGTCTTAATCTCTTAAGCTTTCTATTTGATCCATGTAGCGAGTCTTGGGCCAATGACTCCCAAACTAGTTGGCTTTAGGGCACTACGTATAGAATACCCCTCGGGCTTACTAGCTTGAATCAAACAGGCTACGAGTTAAGACTAGCTTTACAATGAGCTTCTTTATCCTTTCCATCATTTGACGTGAAACTCAATGCTTGCTTAGACAAAGAGATTCGATTACTCAGTGAGAAGTACTTGAAAATTATTTTATTAAAATAAAAAAAATTATATGATGAAATGTATAGTTACCCTACACAAGCCTATAAAAAGTATACTTTTCTTTGATGCTAGTAGAAATAATTAGAAATGCTCAAGAAAAAATTTTTTATGTTCTAGACTTAACTCTTTATTGAATTTTTTTAATACTTGATTCCTCAATATCTCACAGATTTTCTAATCTATGTATCAATTTTTTTTTAAAAATGCCTAGTTTAATTTGATTCTTAAGCATAATCAGGTGTCTAAATACTAAATACTAACTTTTTTGAGGACTTAAAAATTTAAAATTTTTATTTTTGTCCCTCTAACTTAATCAACATTATCCTCAATGAGAAAAAAGAATAAAGAGTGTAATAAAGAATATGAAAGAAAACACCTGATTTAGTATATTTTTGGTCCAGCACATGCCTTTGAAAATTTAAGCTCTCCCTCCAACTTATTCAAATTATCCTAAAAAGAAAATCAATTGAAAAGATAAATTAAACTAAAGAAAACTAAATATTGGATTGCCTCCTAATAAGCGCTAAGTTTACCATCTTCAGCTAGACACAATGCAGCTTAACTATCCTGTGTCGAATATTGGATTGACAAATTTTAATGGTTTTGGATTGCCAATCTCAAAAAGTTGATTTATAATCCCATTATTGATACAATCATTATAAATTTTAGGGACATAATTTGTGATTCCATTCTCAAACCCATGTTTATTAAGAATTTCTCCTATTTGTTCTTCTAAAATGCTCATGAATGGAGTTTTTGTATTAGGAGTTAAGTTTGATTCAATGGGTGCTAGAATGATGACAAAAGGTGATTTTAATTCTGGAGGTAAATTAATGTGATCTTGCTTAAATAACTTCATTGACTCTTCATTACATGCCTCTTGATTTTTGTAAGAAAAACCTGCTTCTAGGGTTGAAGGGAATAGGCTTTTAGGTTTAAAAGTTTCAGATAAATCATCTATTCTTTTTTCCTCTTTTTCTATCTTATTTAAACTAGAACTAGCATCAGTACTAATTTCTGGCTCAGGTTCTTCTATGTGGTTAGTTTCAATACTAACCAGTTCCTCTAGGCCTATCCTATGTTGAACTATGGAAGGGCTTATTTCTTTAATATCTATCATGGTCCAGCCTATTGCTTCTCGATTTTCTCTTAAGACCGCTAATAATTCCTCCTCTTGGTTAGGATTCAGATATGATGCAACAATTACAGGCAAGGTTTTCTCTGGACCTAAATATACATACTTGAGATATTCAGGGAGGGATTTCAACTCTACTTTGGGTGCCTCTTGTTTTGATGACTTAGGTGATGGTTTAGTCATTTCTATGAGTGGTTCAGTGGAAGGCTTCCATCTTTGGCCATTTTTATTTTCTCCAAGTATTTTATCTAGGTTCTTATATTCATGGGTTGGCCAGATACTAGATTCAAGATTGACTTCATCATCGCTAATTTCTATGGGTTCATAAATTTCATCTTGGATTATACTTATATTAGCATGCTTAGTAGATTTCTATTCCAAATTAAAAATATTCAGCTCGATAGTCATGTTTTCGAAAGATAGTTTCATAAGTCCATTCCGATAATTGATTTTAGCATTAGCAATAGCTAGGAATGCACTTCCTAAAATTACTGAAATTTGATACTTAGGATTTGATATCGGCTCAGTCTCCAAAATGATAAAATCAAGTGGAAAGATAAAATTTTCAACCTTCATCAAAATATCTTCTACCATTCCCTTGGGGATCCTAAAAGATTGGTCTGCTAATTGTAATATGATTCCTGTTGGCTGAAGCTTTTCCAATCCTAATTACTCATAAGCTGAATAGGGCAAAATATTTATACTAGCTCCTAAATCAAGTAACGCCTTCTCAATGTGGGTTTCTCCTATGACACATGAAATTGTTGGAGACCCTAGGTCCTTGTACTTTATAGGCATATGACTTAACAAATATGAACTCACACTTGCTGCTAAGAAAGCTCTCTTTGGTACGTTAGTCATCTTTTTCTTGGTGCAAAGATCTTTTAAGAATTTGGCATAAGTCAGAACTTGTTGGATCATGTCTAGTAGAGGAATGTTTACTTGAACTTGCTTAAATACCTCTAATATTTTATCTAAATATTTTGATTATTTATTAGACCTTAATCAATTCGGAAAAGGAGCTCTAGAGATTGTGGGCATCTAGTTTGGTGCACCATCAGTTTTAGGAGCTTGAGTTTATAAGGTAGATTGTTCATTAGGTGGCTTAACAGACTCAACACTCAAGTCTTCTCTAGTGTTAGGTGTATTTATCTTATTATCCACTTATTTTCTTGATCTCAAGAAATGAATAGCATTAACATGATTAACCTGGTTTCCTTGGGATGGTCTACCATTTTGATTTCTTAGGTTGGGCTCAAGTTGGCTAGGTAGCCTACCTCGTTCACGTTCACTTATGGTAGATGCTAGCTGACTCACTTGCATTTCTAAGCGGACTATGGCCTGAGAATTTGAATTCAAAATTTGGCCCATGGTTTGCATGAAATTGCTTAAGATGGAATTGGTGTCAGTATTAGATTTGGCTAGGACTTCCAGGCTTTTCTCTAAAGAAAAAAGTTTTTTTTCATTAATATTAAAGCCTGGTGGTGGCAGGGTGTTTATCACAGGATTAGGCCTTGGGTTTTGCTGATTAAAACTTGGACCACCTACATTTGGGTTTTATGACCATGAAAAATTTGGATGATTCCTCCAACCTGGATTATAGGTGGGTGCATAGAAATTGTTCAATGGTCTCTGATATGTGGCATTCACTTGTGTACATCCATTATCTAATTGGTTCATTGGGAGGGGACATTCCTCAAGGACATGGTCTGGTGCATTGCACCCATTGCACATGGGTGCAGATACTTGGTTCACACTGGCTAGTCTATGAAGTTCTATGGCCCCTAACCTACGTGTCAAAGTTGCAATTTTGGCTTTTGCGGCTAGGAAGGTTTGAATTTGGTAAATTCCACCTCTTGAAGGTGTGAATTTTTTTGATTTTCTAGTTGTTTTCCATTGTAAACTTTTCTCGACTAGGTCTTCTAAAAATTGCCAGGCTTCATTTGGTTCTTTGTACATAAATTATCCCTGGCACATGGACTCTAGCATTGTTCAAAAATTTAAATCTAACCCTTCATAAATTATTTGGCATGGACTCCAAGTTTTTATTCCATGGTGTGGGCATTAGGTCAAGAGGTTCTTGAATCGATCGAAGTATTTCCAAAATGAGTCACTAGCTAGTTGATAGAATTGGTTTATTTCATTTCTAATTCTAGCTATTTTTTGATGAAAAAAATATTTTTTTAAGAATATTCTCATAAAGCCCTCCTAGATCGTAATAGATTGATTTGGAAGACTATAAAGCTACTTTTTGGCATTATCCTTAAGGGAAAATTTGATTAATCTTAGTTTGATTTCATCCTCTGATAATTGTTGTAGTTTCATAGTTGCACAAACCTCTTCAAATTTCCTAATGAATATATATGCATCCTCTATTCCCATAAATTTTGGAAGCATGTTAATAATTTGAGGTTTAATTTCAAAGTTGTTTGCTATGGGTTGGGGCAACCTGATGCAAGAGGGTTGGACGGAACCAACTGGATAACATAAGTCATTAAGGGTTTGAGGCTGAGGCTGATTTGCTAAATCCATTATGGATGTTGAGGTTGTAGGATCTGAAACAGAAACTAAATTCATTTTGACTAGTCGACCTAAAATCCTTCTCCACACGGGTGTTGGAGAATTCACTATATTCTCAATGTCCTCAATCTTTTTTATTTTATTTTATTTTTTTAAACTCTCTTTTTTAAGTTCTAAGTTAATTCAACCTTTTCATACCCTAGGACAATCATGCAACATAACTTCCCATTATGCCAGGGCAACCTTATGTCAGGGCAATAAAGATTGAAAATACCTAAAGTAAAAATTTTTATTTTCAAATAAGTTTCAAACAAATTAATCCTAACCTAAGATTAGCCTAGACCTAGACAGCTCCTAACTATTCCAAGTCAGCCTTCGAGCACTGCAAGTGTAGGATAGCCAATCAACTAGCCAGGTAAGTGTGAGGTTGGTGGGAGTCCCTCCATTACTTGTCTTAGACACCAATTTGTTAGATATGTATGCCCTAGAAGCCAGAATTGGCTGACACTTGTAATACACTTCTAGAGGCAAAATTATAATTTTGACTATAAATAATAAAATAGATTATTTTCTATCACATATGTGTATTTAGTGTCTGTGATACATCCCTTGAGTTAATGGCAATGATAATTCTTATTTTCAAGAGTTGAAAATTTAAGATAAGAATTTTCATTATTAACTCATAAAATGCTCCTAACCGTAGGATCGCCATGAGGATGGTGATTGATCTGGAAGGTTAGTGTACAATCACTTCTTTATAGTAGATGAGTCTTGAGTTTATGGTGTAGAGATACCGAAGCGAGAGTACAGGTACTTGTTAGAGAATGAGGGCACTGAGCGTGACCACCTCGAGTAGTCATAAGAAAGTCTACCTTCTCATCAATGGCTGACGTGAAGCTGCAGTGGTGTGTTTGGTTCTTTGACCTGAGGTGCATCAGCAGTTCATCTTGAGGGTGTTATAGTTTGACTACACCATGACTCGATCTCCTAGCCATTCGAAACCCTGAGGTGTATGTTGGCTATACCATGTTCATTATAGGAATTGGATTGCACCAAGATGGAATCTATCTACCTCGGTGGATGAGGAACAGTCCTATCATAATCATGAGAATCAAGTCCATAAGCCCATGGCTATGGTAGAGAGTGAAATAATAGAAAATATTTCTATTAAGATTTTCACATCGGACTTGAATCAAATGATTAAATCATCTGATAGAAATTAGGGTTTGACGAGTTCACCTTAATCCTAATCTGATCGGGGCTCAAGATAGAAGAACTTAATCACACAAGTAGCTGCACTGAGAGGTTCATTTTTAGTTTTTGATGGATTGCTACCATATATTGTTAGGTGTCACTGGTGGATTTTGGGAGCAATTAGAATGATTTAGATGATTGATCATTCTAGTTGTCTGAATCAGAAGAGTTCTGATCCATCAAAGGAGTTTCGATGATGTCGATGATAGAGATCATGACATATCCTATTACCATATAGAATTAAACCTAACTGAATCACACAAATAAGAATTTGGATCTGGATATCATCAATTGGACTAACCCAGTTTAATTGATTTGAATAAAGATTCAATTAGGTTCAAGGAAATCATGCTAGCACATGATTGAGCCTAACATTCTCCTTTTTTCTATCATTAAAAGTTGTCTCGACTGAGCCAAACGAGTTTGTGCTCACTCAGGTATCTTTACCTAGTCTGATTGGAGCTTGTCTAGGCTAGAAAAGGGCTGTCTTAATTTATGAGATAAATTTGAGATAACACCTGCCATTTTTCGTCACCTACTAATTCTTATCCTTTGACTTTGGTCAAACGTTGACCTTTGACCCTTGGACATCTGCCCATGTGTCATGCACTTATTAAAGAGCAGATAGGGGATTGTCGCCTTATCAAAAATTGGAAAGAAAGGGGTGCATGCCTAGGATGGCGTGCACCCATGGATAGGGACGCTTGGAGTCCCATATGGATGGAACTCCAGGTTGCTTCTTGGGTTCAAACTAGGTGACCCTCACCTATAGACTTTGATCAGTCTTAGGCACCACCTTAGGATGAATCTGTGGGTCTCTCATCTGATTGGATTAGTTGATGTCATCCCATCGATCAGATTTAGATCTGATTGAACAAAGCAACGTGTTGGTCGAGGTTATGTGGCACTGCATGGCGTAGTAGGGTCTATATAAAGACCTATCTGCGCCCAACTTTTATAGAATTTTTTCTTTGCCATGCCCCAAGGCTGCCCCTCTCCCTCCTTCACACCATCTTTTTGATCCTCTCTCTCCTCTCCACGTCCAAGGAAGTTGGGCCCCTCAGATTAGTGCGATTCAAGCAAGAAAAGGCTGACGAGAAAGGAAGAAGGCAGCACTGCTGCAGAGATGATAGCAGATCTTCGAAAGAAGTTTCGAAGATCCTCCAAATTAGATCTAGATCTAATTTTTAGAGAAGAAAAGAGAAGAAGAAGATCTTCAGATCCAATCCGAGTGGATACCGATAGAGGCCAGGTGCTTGCGTGGCTAGATCCAGAACCTCAGGGCTTCAACAGGATCATCAACGGATAATCAGATTATCCAAAATTAAGATAAAAATTAATTTTGATTTAATTTAATTTAATTTCTTTATTTATCAAATCATAAAATTAGATCTAGAAAATGTCAAATTTGATTAGGATCTAAGAGAAAATTTTTGAAATATGCCTCTCGATCCAATCAAATCTGAACGAACCTGACCCCAAAAATTCAAGATTTTTCTTCACAATTATGCTTGGCTAGGTAAGCAAACGGAACTAATTAGAAATCACCTTCCTTCGAGCCCAATCATCCCTAAACCACTTTTCTAGACACCAGTCAAATTGACCAACCCTAACCTGATTCAACTCTTAGGGTTTTTTATCCTATTGAGCTTGAGCTCCTAGGGCTGATGTCTAATTGATTTTAAAATTAAAGGCTTAGATCAATGCAGGATGCTGGTTGGTTGTTTGTGGGCCAAGGAAGGGTGATCAAATCTTCACCTTATCTTATTTAATTAGGTGTTGCCCTTAATTTGATTTAACATGATATACAAAAAAAAAAATTCAATCAAAGGATTCTATGCAATTTATACTAGATGTATGCAACTAATTGAATTCTGAAAGGCTTACCATGCCTCCAGCAATCACCAGAAAAAATAAAACTAATATGATGCATGCTCTAACTAGTTAGAATTTCTAATTTTATCATGAGACTTTTAATTAGGTTTAAATAGATATTTTTTTAAATTAATTTAAAAATAAAGTAAATAAATAAATAAATAAAAAAGAAAGAAGACTAAAGTTAGGATTGATCTCACCAAGATTAGATGCTTTCTTCCTTTTCCCTCTTTTTTCTTTCTTTTCTCTTTTTTTCCTACAAAATAAATAAATAAAAAGTTAGTAAGCAATATTCAAAAAAAATATTTATAATTAATTTATAAAAAAATCAAAAAAATTAAAGAAAAAATAACATCTATTTCTTCCCTGATAATGGCACCAAAAATTTGATAGGAACGCGATGTTGTCGTTAAGACACCATGTTTATCAGTTTAATCTGACTTCTTAAAATAATTAAAAATACGTAGATAGCAGTGAGTCGGATCGAATCCATGGAAAAGATAGTATTTTTAGATTTAAAATCTTTAATTTTTTTAAAAAAATTTAAAAATAGAATTTAAAGTTAAAAATTAAAAATTAAAATTATGAAGTGGAAATTAAATTATGCAGAAAAGTAAACTTGGTACTAAGATCTACTAATTAGATCTTAGCATCTACTTGTAGTAAAATAAAGAACAATAATTAAAGTATAAAAATTAAATTGTAATAAAAATAAAGAGCATGAATTTAAAGAACATAAAATAAAATTTATATTTATTAAAATTTTAAAATTTAAATATATAAAATTTAAAAATAAAATAAAATAAAATAAAATAGCCTGATCTCTGATCTTGGTTGGGCATGGATGGATAGATGGTGTAGAAGCTCAGCTTTTTCTCTCGATATCAGTTATCTTGAAGCAGCCATTAACCCAGAGCCTGACTTCACCCTATACCAAAGCTTCACCTTGATCGAAGACGTCAATTTCTAGAGGCCTGAGGTCCTTTCTATAGAGCTAGGAGGGTTGGAGAGTTTTCCTCGAGGCAATGTGGGACTAAGGAGCCCTTTAATCATCAAAATATGGAAAAATTTAAGTGAAAATTAGATTAAAAGAGTCCTAGATGAATTTTGGTGATTCTGATGAAATTTGGCCATTCAATAGGAATCCAATGGATCAAAAATCATTAAAATCGGATGCATATCAGCCCAGATCAGGTCAGATTAAATTCTAGCCATCCGATTGCACTAATCAGGAGAAAATCTAGCTGTCGGATCGAGTTCTGGATGTTTCAATCAAGTTGGAAGCTTTTTGGACCATTGGATCTTCATTGACTGGTTTTCTGGCCATTGAATCATGCCAGATCGCTGATGGAATTCAAATCAAACCTAAAAATAATCAGCACCATCCAATCTTGACCGCAATCAACTGGATTCATTCGATCATGCCTTTACTATTCCCATGGACCATGTGGACTGAGCATTCTGAAGACCGCAACCAATCAATGCTCTTGTTGCTGAGTGAAAAGGTCAAAATATCCTATGAGCCGCGATAGATTTTCTATGAACCCTTTAAGGATCTAGGTCCATCATGTGTCGCTCCGTGATTCGCTGATTTCTACTGAGCTGGTGGTCCACACCTGGATCATAGATCGACTGATGGCTTCTATAGCTGAGTCAGCTTGGCTTGGCTGGCTTGGCATGCTGGCTTCATCAGCTTGGCTTGCGGAGCCAGCTGAGCCATTATTTATTTATTTATTTATTTTTATCTTTAGAAATTCATATCTTCTCCGTTTTAGCTTTATTTTGCTTCAAACTTATTTCATTGTAATCAAAAAAATGAGCTCTTTCCATTGATAATAAAATTTTATTTTTTAATTTTTATTATTTTTTAATTAATTTTTTAATTAATAAAAATATTAATTTCTTAAAAATATATATAAATTGATCATTAATTCTTAAAAATTAATATAAATTAATTGATAAATTAATATTTTTATTGATAAATTTATGGTACTTATCATCTATAGAATAATATAATTCTGCAATCCTTGACTGATGTATATGGGCAGTTCATCATGAACTACCATATGCATAAACTTCAGAATATTCTGATCGAGCTTATGAATATGTTGGTTATTGCTAAACTTTCTATGAAAGATTTTAAAGGCTCAGTACTTGCTATGGAATGGACTTTTTTTAAGAGAAAGTCTTTTGGAAAGAAGAAGAAGTCTGTGAAAAGGCAGAAGGTGGAAGATGGAAAGAAAAAGAAGGCAGAGCTGAAGAAGAAGGCCGCTGATAAATGAAAGTATTTCTATTATAATATTGATGACCACTGAAAGTGAAACTATCCCACATACCTGGCCATCCTAAAGAATAAGGAGATAGGTCCTTCGGAGGTATGCACGTTATTGAATCTAACCTTATGGTTTCTTCTATATCCAGTTAGGTGCTTGACTCTGGTTCTGATGCTCATTTGTGCACTTTCATGCAGGGTCTTGAGAATGGAGGTTGAGGGATGGTGAGATGATCCTACGTGTCGAAAATGAAGGATAGCTACTGTGGTCGTGGGAATCTATCCTCTTCGACTACCATTTGACTTAGATTTAGTACTTAGGAATTGTTATTATATGCTTGCCACAAGCAGAAATTTGATTTCTATTTCATGATTAGCACAAGAAGGCTATATAATTAGTTTTCTTAAGGACCATTATAATATTCTTTATGAAAGAAATAAAATTGCAAGTGATTTCCCCATTAATGATCTCTACCTGTTATATATTGATGTATCTATCTTTAATATCGAGCAAAATGTAAATGTCATAAAATGACCCAGGGATAGTCCAAATGATAGGTATCTATGGCACCTAAGGCTAGGTTATATAGTAAAACATAGGATTAACAAATTGAAGAAAATTGGGCTATTGAGTCAGTTGACTTTCGAGCCATATCCAATTTATGAATCTTGTCTTCATGGCAAAATGACTAAGCTCTCTTTTATAGGACATGGGGAAAGGGCTACGGATCTACTTGCGCTAGTACATACTGATGTGTGCGGCCCATTTGATGTGTCGATCAGAGGCAATTTTGATTACTTCATAATCTTTATAGATGATTTATCTTGGTATGGGTACATGTATCTTATGAGACACAAGTCTGAAGCCTTTTAAAAGTTCAAGAAATTTAGATATGAAGTCGAAAAGCAAACTAGAAAACCCATTAAGATTCTTCGATCAGCTTGAGGAGGTAAATACTTTAGTCAGAAATTCCTAGACCATCTCAAGCAAAATGACATAGTCTCTCAATGGACTCCACCTGAAATACCTCAACTCAACAAAATTTTAGAATGAAGGAATCGGACCCTATTAGATAGGGTCCGATCTATGATGAGCTTCATAGACCTTCCTGATTTTCTTTAGGGATATAGTATATTAATTACTCTATATTTACTAAATAGGGTTTCCTCTAAAATCATTTCTACCACACTGTATGAGATATGGCATGGTAAGAAATCAAGTCTAAGTCATCTCAGAATTTAGGATTGTCCGGCTCATATCAAAAGACAACAAGCGGATAAGTTAGACTATAAGTCCTTTAGAGCTCGATTTATAGGATATCCTAAAGAGTCATTAGGATATTATTTTTACATTCCAAAAGACCACAATGTGATTGTGAGTTGGCATGTCATTTTTTTGAAAAATAGTTTATTGAAGATAGCAGCATTGGAAAGCAGATCAAGCTTGAGGAGAAAGTCTCATAAGAGCAACGAGCTAAGAACCCCATAGAACCAAATTAGGTTGAGCCATTATAATCACTACCTCCTCCATCTTATAGATCGAAAAGGATTTTCCATCCTCCTGAGAGGTACTTAGGTATTATTTCAGAGAAAGTAGAGAAAATATTCCTCGTAGGTAATGGGGTTCATGGTGATCCCAAAACCTATGATGAGGCGATATTAGATATCGACTCCGAGAAATGGTTAGAGATAATGAAGTTAAAAATTGACTCGATACACTCAAACCAAGTCTAGACCTTGGTAGATCCACCAGAAGGTATAGTACCTATTGGGTGTAAATAGATGTACAAGAAAAAGATTGGTGTAGATGAGAATGTAGAGACATTCAAAGCTAGATTAGTGGCAAAAGGTTATAGTCAGCGTGAAGGCATTGACTATTAGGATATCTTTTCACCAGTAGCTATGCTAAAATTCATGTGCACATTGCTTGCTATTATAGCCTATTTTTGATTATGAAATGTGGCAAATGGATGTAAAAATGATATTCTTAAATGGATACCTTGATGAAGATATCTATATGGAACAGCCGCTAGGTTTCACATCCAGTAATGCTGATCACAAAGTATGCAAGCTGTAAAGATCCATATATGGACTTAAGTAAGCATCTTGGAGCTGGAATACTCATTTTAATATGATCAAATTATTTGGTTTCATAAAAAATGAAGAGGAACCATGTATTTTCAAAAAGGTCAATGGGAGTGCTATTGTCTTCCTCGTACTACATGTGGATGATATCCTTCTTATTGGGAATGATATTCTCATATTAACCATAGTTAAAATATGATTATCTAAAAAATTCTCCATGAAAGATCTAGGAGAAGCATCCTTCATTCTAGGAATTAAAGTCTATAGAGATAGACCAAATAGGATGCTAGGTCTTTCACAGAAGATGTACATAGAGGAAGTGCTTAAGAGGTTTAGCATGAAAAACTTCAAGAGGGGATTAGTATCCTTCAAACATGGCATTCATCTCTTCAAGAAAATATGTCCCAACACACCTGAGAAGATTGAACGCGTGAGCAAGATCCCTTATGCTTCTGCAATAGGGAGCCTCATGTATGCCATGTTATGTACACGACCTAATATAACCCATGCTATGAGTGTCACGAGCAGATATCAGTCGAATCTAGATGAAGAACACTGGACTTCTGTGAAATCTATCCTTAAGTAATTAAGAAAAACTAAGGATATATTGTTGGTTTTTGGTAATGGAGAACTCCAAGTCCAGGGGTATACAGACTCAGATTTTATGTCCGATATAGATAATCGAAAGTCGACATCTGAAAGTCTGTTTGTGTGTAATGTTGGTGTTGTCAGTTGGAAGAGTTTCAAGCAGATAGTGATAGCAGATTCCACCATGGAAGCAGAGTACATCGCTGCATTAGAAGCTACGAAGGAGGCATTCTGGTACAAGAAATTTGCCATGAAAATTGAAGTGATGCCATCAGATGACATTTCTCTGTACAGTGACAACAATGGCGCCATAGCCCTTGCTAAGGAGTCGAGGTCTCACCAAAAATCCAAGCACATCGAGCGACGATATCACCTCATCTGCGATTACCTCAAGAAAGATTATGTTGAGGTTAAGAGAGTCGACTCCATATATAATATGGCAGATCCACTCACAAAGTCGTTGGACCAGCAAAAGATCGAAATCCACCTTGAAAAGATGGGACGTAGATTTGTAGCCAATTGGCTTTAGATCAAGTGGAATTTTATTAGATATGTGTGCCCTAGAAGACAGAATTGGCTGACACTTATAATACACATCTAAGGATAAAATTATAATTTTGACTATAAAGAATAAAATAGATTATTTTCTTTCGTGATGTGTATTTGAAAGTGTCTGTGATGCATCCCTTGAGTTAATGGTAATGATAGTTCATATTTTCAAGATTTGAAAATTTAAGACATGAATTTTCATTATTAACTCATAAAATGCTTCCGACCGTAGGATCATCATGAGGATGGTGATTGATCCAAAAGATTGGTGTACGATCGCTTCTTTAGGATAGATGAGTCTTGAGTCTATGGTATAGAGACACTGGAGCAAGAGTACAGGTACTCGTTAGAGAACGAGGGTACTAAGAGTGACCACCTCAAGCAGTCATAAGGAAGTCTACCTTCTCATCGATGACTGGCTTGAAGCTGTAGTGGTGTGTCTAGTTCTTTGACCTGAGATGCATCGATAGTTCATCTTGAGGGTGTTATAGTTTGACTACACCATAACTCGATCTCCTAGCTATTCGAAACCTTGAGGTGTATGTTGGCTATAGCATGTTTATTATAAAAATTTGATTGCACCAATAGGGGATCTATCTACCTCGGTAGATGAGGAGCAGCCCTATGATGATCATGAGAATCAAGTCCATAAGCCTATGGCCATGGCAGAGTGAAATAATAGAAAGAGTTTCTATTAGGATTTTCATATTGGACTTGAGTCGAATGATTAATTCATATGATGAAAATTAGGGTTTGACAAGATCACCTTAACCCTAATCCGATCAAGGCTCAAGATAGAGAAACTTAATCACATAGGTAACAGCACCAATAGGTTCATTTTTAATTCTGATGGATTGCCACCATATGCTGTTAGGTGTCACTGGTGGATTTTGGAAGCAATTAGATTGATTTGGATGATTGATCATACTAGTTGTCTGAATCAGAAAAGTTCTGATCCATCGGAAGGTGTTTCAATGATGTCGATGATAGAGATTGCGACGTATCCCATTATCATCTAGAATTGAACCTAACTGGATCATACAAATAAGGGTTTGGATCTGGATATCATCAATTGGACTAATCTAGTTCAATTGATTTGAATAAGATTCAATTAGGTTCAAGGAAATCATGCTAGCACACGATTGAGCCTAATGTTCTCCTTCAACAATCATTAAAGCTTATCTTGATTGAGCCAAATGTGTTTGGGCTCACTCAAAAACCTTTACTTGGTCTGACTAGAGCTTGTCTAGGTCAGAAAAGGATTGTCTTAATTTATGAGATAAATTTGAGACAACACCTGCCATTTTCCATCATCTGCTAAATCTTGTCCTTTGACTTTGGTCAAATGTTGACCTTTGACACTTAAACATCTACCCATGTGTCATGCACCCATAGGAGAGAAAATGGAGCTTTGTCCCCTTGCTAAAAAGTAGAAAGGGAGGGGGTGCATGCCTAAGGAGGCATGCGCCCCATGAGGATCACGCATGGAGTCTCAAATAGATGGGACTCTAGGTTGCTTCATGCTTTCAACTTGGGTGGCACCAAAGAGTCTTCTTTGATCAGTCTTGGCACCACCTAAGGAAGTTTGTGAGGAACTCTAATCTGATTGGATCAGATGATGTCATCCCACCAATCAGATTTAGAACTGATTGCACAAAGAGCCGTGATTGATTAAGATGATGTGGCACTGCATGACACAGCATGATCTATATAAACCCTATCTATGCCTAGGATTGAGAGGTTCTACCCTTTGTCCATGACACAAGGCTTCTCTTCCTCCCTCTCCATGCCACCTTCATATCCTCTCTCTTCTATCCACATCCAAGAGTTTTTGGATGCAAGTTTGGTGCGATCCGATCAAGAGAAAGACGACAGAAAAGGAAGAAGGCAGCACTGCTGCAAGAGACAACGGTTAATCTTCAAAAGCCATTTTGAAGACTTTTAAGATCAGATCCAAATCTGATTTTTGAAGAAAAGATTGAAAAGAAGAAGATCTTCAGATCCTACCCAAGTGGATACCAGTAGAGGCCAGGCACTTACGTGGCTACATCCAGAACCTCAGGCAAACATCAGGATCATCACAGGATAATAGGATTACCCATAATAAGGTACAATTAAATTAGATTTATTTTATTTTATTTTATCAAATTGATAAAATCATATCTAATTTAAATTTAAGAGAAAATTTTTTTGAAATATCCCTCTTGATCCAATCAGATCCGAACGAATCTGATCCAAAAAATAGGATTTCTCCTTCATTAGATTTCTGATTGGATCCCTCACCATATTTAGAATATTGAGTCCAACCCATAGCCTCCAATGCCTAATAGACATGGTTGCATCTTTCTAATGAAACAGAACCATTGTAACCAGCCAAGAACAATCAAACCCAAGAAGGGCCCGTACATCTACAATGGTGGAAGATCTATGACTTAATATTTTCTTAGAAAGATTTGATTTGGTCTCTTAGACTCGACTAGTCATAACATTTATGACTAACCTAGTGGCATGGGTTAACTTGAATCATTAGCCACCTTAAATCAGAAGTGGGTCGATCCAATCAGTTAGGTAAGTGAGATCAATGGGAGGAATATGCTATTAACTTACCATGAACGCATTCAGATCGAGTACCTTTCAATTAAAGATCACTAATCATATCTACCAAACTTACCTTAGACATCGATTTGTCAGACTAGAACTGATCGGATTAGCCTACAATACAAGCTCAAACCATGGAGCCAAATTAGGTTTTAACTTGATCGACTATATGTGACTGTGAGTTAATCATGACCCATACTTAATCCTATTAGGCTAGTCAAATCTAAGCATTCTTAATCCCACCTAACCAACTCTTGATTCGGTTTGATCAACCGCTAGATCTAATTGTGCTACTCACACTCGAACCCATGTTTTATGAAGGTGTCTTAGATCTAAAAATTTATAATTTTTGGATCTAATTAATTTTATAAACTTAATTCTTAATTAAGTTCAGGGATTCAAAAATAAAATATGTATCAAAAAAAATTCTAAGATTTTAGGATCTATGGTTTTACAGAAAATTAAATTTTTGATTTTTTATTAAGGGCAAACGCATAGCACCCCTACACGCCATAAGAGCACCCCATCGAATGGAAAGAGAGGGCCTTTAAACCCTTCTTACTTTTATGTCTAGATGGCCAAGGAGAATGCCTTAATCAGAAATATGAACAATACTATAAAACTATTAGATTTAAAGCATATAACTATTACATGATTCAAGATCTAATCTATACATGTTTTACATACATCTCATGTATCAAATTTAACATTTAAATTTATGTTTTAGATCTGATTACATCTAATGCAATATCTAAAAATAAAATTTTAAATAATCTCATCATAAAAAATTTTATTCTAGACTACTCATGGCATTGATCTATAGAACTAGTCTAGACATGCATTGCATATGTCATACATATAAAATTTTAAAAATATCTCATGCTTTCAGATCTAATTATATCACATATAATATCTAAAATTTAACTAATCAAATTATATAATCTTTAGAAATTTAAATGAACATTTCATAAAAATTTTTGATCTAGACTATAACATTAAACTACAGATCTAGGCTAGATGTGCATTGCCTATATCATATATATCAAAATTTTAAATTAGATCTTATGTATTAGATATGATTACATCTAATGTAACATGTGAAACTTAAATGATTAAATCATAAAGAAATTAAATTAGATCTAATCTAAAATATATTTGAAAACTATCATGATATAGAACTACAGATCTAGACTAGAACATGCATTGTATATATCAAATATATAATTTTAAAACATGCATTTTTTGATTTTAGATCTGATTACATCCTATGTAACAACTAAAAATTAAATAATTAGATCACAAAAAAAAGAATTAGATCAAATCTAAAGATAGATCTAGAACAGACAACCTAGCTCGGATACTAGTTGAAGGAAAATCTAGGTTTTCTTGCCGTAGGATGCATTTGATCAAATCAGATTTGCAGCAAAATAATTTAAAAATTTTCTATGACCTGATCAGATATGAGAGTTGTTAGATCTAATTTAATTGATCTAAAAATAGAAGCAAAAATAAAATAAAAATTATGATAACAATTATCACCTGATCGGATAAACCATTTGCTCATTGTGATGATCTAATGATTGATCGGAGGTTCTAATTGAGCCGTGCTCATGCTCGACCTCTACCAATATCCACTTAGGTCAGATCTAGAAGTCTCCTTCTTATGGATCTAATCTTAAAAGATTAGATCTAGAATCAATCACAGATGCCTTCAAATCGATCTTCGATGGTAGCACCTTCGTCTCTCGATGAGGGAACTAGTCACGCAGCTTTGCAGGATCAAAGGCCAATACTTGATCTCTAATTTTTGCCCACTCCTTGGGCATGGAAGAGGAAGAGGAGATCTAGAATATGAGGCATAGAGATGGAGATTTTGGCAAGGCATCACCATGGAGAAATCATGATGCACAACAGCTTGCACAGGGCCATATAAATAGACCAACTCAAGAGTCCCTTTACATATGACTTTGAACAGATCAAAGCCAACATGCAGAAGGACTCTTCATTGATCTCCACATCCCATACCATATTTAATCTAAATATTGTTGGACAAAAATTAGGGAAAAAGTGTCATGGAGATGAGATAAGAAGAGTAGATGGCGCAAACTCTTATCTTCCTAGACATTTGAATTAAATTCAAATGCTTTGACCATTCAAACCTATTTGAATGGGACTCTCTCTATTTATCCATATGGGGCACATGGCAAGGGGAAATGTGCACCCTCCTCTTCCTCATGGATCCATCTGGAGTGCATGCCCCTAGAAATTCTCTAAGGGCGCACACCCCTATCTTTTAATTCCTGCAAGATCGGGTTAATGTTGACCCTTATCCTGTTCCCATCTCATGGGATTTTGGACAAGCTCTTTTCTAGTCCCATCCAATATAGTTTAGGCAAGTCCTTATCAAGTTAGAATAAGCTTTGATTAGGCCAGGACTAGGTCCAGTCAAATCAAGATAAAACCATCCAAAATTTTTGAAAGAGGCTTGTCCAAATTTTATCTCACGATTTTAGAACAAGCCCTAATCTTGTTAAGATAACCCTTGTCCTATTTCCATCTTATAGGATTTAGGACATACCTTGATCAAGCTAGGAGAAGGTCTAGTCAGATCAAGACAAATCCACATAGAGTTTTCAAATGAGCCTTATCCAAATTTCATCTCATGATTTCAGGAAAAGCCTTGTTTTATCAGGATAAGGTCCATTCTCATTAAGATAAGCTCCAGTTAGACTAGGACAAAACTATACAAGGCTCCTGGATGAGTCAAATCTAATTTTGCTCAGTCGAGATGAACCAAAAAGACTACAGAAGGAGAATGTTAGGCTTAATCATGTACTAGCATGATTTTCTTGAACCTAATTGGATCTAATCCAAATTAGTCGAACAGCATTAGCCCAATTGATGACATCCAGACCCAAACTCCTATTTATGTGATCTAGTTAGGTTTAGTTCTATTTGGTAATGGGACATATCCTGATCTCCATCATCGATATCATCAAAACACCTTTCGATGGACCAATAGTCTTCTGATTCATCCAATTAGAATCATCGATCATCAAGATAATTCTAATTGAACCCAAAATCCAGCAGTGATACCTAGCAGTGGCAATCCATCAAAACTAAATAGCGAACCTCTTGGTGTAGCTTGGTTTGATGTAGCTACCTACGTGATTGGGCTCTTCTATCATGAGCTTTGATAGGATTAGGATTAAGGTGAACTCATCAAACCCAACACCCATCATATGAATGAATTATTCAATTCGAGTCTGATGTGAAACTCTAATAGAAACTTCTTTCTATTATTCACACTACCATGGCCATGGGGTTTAGAACTCGATCTTATGATCATCATAGGACTACTCCTCCTCTACCGAGGTTGATAGATCCTATCTTGGTACGATTTAGTTCCTATAATAAACATGCTACAACCAACATACCCTTAGAATTCTGAATGATTAGTAGATCGAGTTATGGTATAGTCAAACTATAACATCCTTATGGTAAACATTGATGTACCTCAAATCAAAGAACCAGACACATGCTGCAGCATCAAGCTAGTCATCGACGAGAAGGTCGACTCCCATATGATTGCTTGAGGTGGTCATGCTCAGTATCCTCATTCTCAACTAGTACCTATACTCTCACTCTGGTGTCTCCACACCGTAGACTCAAGACTTATCTATCATAGAAAAATTATCATACACCGATCTTCCAGATCGATCACCATCCTCATGATGATCCTACGATCAAGAGCAGTTTATGAGTTAATTATGATAACATATGCCTTAAATTCTCAACTCTTAAGAATATATATTATCATGCCCATTAAATCAAAGGATGTATTACAGATACTTTAACACATAATGTGATAGAATAATTAATTAATTTATTAATTTTAAATTAAAATTATAAAAATACTCTTAGAAAGTATTTTACAAGTATCGATCAATCTGACTTCTAAGATACACATATAACATTGGCTCCAACTCATCCCCCCCGGTGATGTTGAGCCATCCCTCAAGGTCAAAGGGGGCTTAAAAGATGAGTCATCACTGTATCTCTCAGCAATGTATGTCTCATAATGCATCTGTATAGTTAAGAAATATATTAGTTCGAATATAAAAATTAGATTATGTAACAACTTAATTAGTAAATAAAGTTTGAAGTTCTTATCATGATCCATCATGATGTAGAATCTAAGTAGTCACCGATCCTACTAGGTTGGTGTGTGGCCCGCCACAACTGCAGCTAGTCTGGTGGTTAACCTAGTTGCCATGCCCATAATAAGTAAATAATAAAATTAAATTAATTAAAATATGTATATAATAGTTTTTATAACTCTAGTGAAGAGCTTTGATATTAATTTCTTACTAGTTTGTCGACCACAACATGTATGCCGACGAAGCTATCCATATGTCTGATCGGATCCTACTGGGTGGCCTAATTTTGTCGAGCCCTCTGCTGCCTATCAGATTTTTCCTCACTGCTCCATTGGTTGCAGAGGGTCTGCCATATGTCTGCTCGCATCTAGTGATCCATGAAGGATCTCCAGTTCGATGGTGATTGAGAATCGGAGTGCTGGATGGCAGACTGTTTGAGGCTAAAGAAGCCATCTCGGAGCCTCTATGTGGCCACCTCCTTGAAGATCTGATAGCCAGTCTCCTCATCCTAGAGAGTCTCGAATCAGTAGTAGTCCTTTAAGATAGAAGCAAGCATATATTTATATGTAATTAAAATACTAACATATCAAAAATTTATAAATTGAACTAGTTTTGACTTACCAAAAACATCCTTCAGGCTGCATCACGTGCTCCAAATGGCCAGTTGGAAAACTCGTTCACCGACCCCAGCATCAAGTGTCAGATTATGCCAGTAACCACATAAGATGCTCTAGACTCTCTAAATGTGTTGCAAAATTGAGTTTGAATAATAAATATTAATTCTAGATTTTCTAAATTAGAAATATATTAATTAAAGTTATAGTACTTACGAGTGGCTATGAATGTAGATGAGCTATCCATCCTTCGACTAAGTTGGAGGTGCCATGAGCCAGGTGGGTCCTCGACCATGACTTTGTGTCTATGAGCCAGTCGCTACTGCATATGACTATGGGATCACTGGTGACCCCCTATCATCTGGTATGAGATGTGTGGAACCATACAAGTTGGCCACGTGATCGCTCTCTCCTCGAGAGCTCTATCTTTGACTAGAATGGCTCCGACCTCTAGAAGACATGATGTATAATATCTAAAAATAAAAATAAAAATTAAAGCAAGTAGATGACCTAAAAATTAGTTCAAACAAAATATGTATCTATCAGAACATAACAAGATGATCAAAATTTAACTCACGTATAACAAAGATTGTAAGTGAGCATCTGTAATATATTAGCAATCCAATGTTTCTTGTCCAACAATACATGATAATGTATTGGTCTATTGATCCCTTGATTTAAGCATTGTTTAATTCTCATTTAGAAGTACATGATAATCTTAATACATGAAAATGTGAAGAAGGCTTAGATCTACCATTGAAAAATTAAGCATTGCATGTTCCTCTGCACCTTTAACCACGAGATGGCTGCAAGTGGTTGTCTGCGATATAATAGATCATCCAAGCTTGCCCTACATTGCAAGTTCTTTTGCACCAAAGTATAGTGATATGGCTGCAAGCAATTGTCTGCAATGTAACAGACCATCCAAGCTTGACCATACAACAATAAGAATGCATCACCTCCATTTAGGTGCATCTCGCACAGGTAGTCATCATAGCCTCTATCTCCGAGCCTTGGGCCACCTTCTCGAGCTGTAAACTAGAAATATAAATAAAATTAAAAAATAAAATAATAACTTAAAAATAAAATTTGGTGAGGCAGCATTACAAATACTGGCCCCAAACATGCCCTACACGCTCCAATCTTGACATGCAAAGCATTCGGTACTTGTATGGGGATCGAGATATGGGAGACAATTGTAAGGGTGCCTTCAGAGGCTCTACTTATCCAATATATTTACTGATGTGCAAGAGCTTAACGGTGATTGGCTCGAGTAGATGATTAACATAATTGGTGGATTTGCTCTGGTTATTGATGAAAGTTTATGTAATAATCTTTCAGATAGCAACCGTCATAGTCATGATAGACTATAGGTGTTGCTATAGTTATAGACTTGCTTAGCCTTTAAAGTGTAGAAACCCTATAGAGGGTAAGCATGACTATAACCATAGCAACCCATCCATCATAACTATAATGATTGCAATCTAAAAGATTATTACATGGACATCCACCAATAATCAAATCAAATCCATCAAATGTGTTAATCATCTGCTCGAGCCAATCACCATTAAGCTCTTACACATCAAAAAATGTATTGGACAAGTAAAGCCTCCAAAGCCCTAGCAATTATCTCCCACATCTCGATTCCCATACAAGTACTGAGCACTCTGCATGCCAAGACCAGAGCATGCAGGGCACATCTCAGGTCGGTGTTTGCAATGCTGCACGAACATTCCCTCGGTTCAAGCACCCTACATGCTGAGAGTGAAGCGCACAGGACACATCTTAGCCTCGTATTTGTAGCCTCAACCTTCCCTTGGTTTGAGCCCTCTACATGTCAAGACTAGAATGTGCAGGATACATCATGAACCAGTGTTTGCAATACTATCTGAACCTTCTCTCGATTTGAGCATGCTGCATGCTGAGACTAGAGCATGCTGCATGCTGAGACTAGAGCATGCAGGGCACGTCTCAGGCTGATGTTTATAATGCTGTCCGAACCTTTCCTTGATTCAAGTGCACTGCATGCCAAGACCAAAGCGCACAAGGCAATCTCAACCTCATATTTATAGCCCAAACCTTTCCTCGATTTGAGCCCTCTACTACCATGATCGAAATGTGCAGGACTTATCTCAGATCGGTGTTTGCAATGCTGCCCAAACCTTTTCTCGATTCGAGTGTGCTGCATGTCGAGATCGGAGCATGCAGGGTACGTCTTGGGCTGATGTTTGCAATTTTGTCCAAATCTTTTCTTGGTTCGAGCATGCTGCATGTCAAGATCGAAGTATGCAAGGCACACCTCAGCCTCATGTTTGCAGCTCGAATGTTCACCTGATTCGAGTGCTCTCATTGCTAGGATCCAAATCCCATATAAATTAATACATATTTAAAATAATTTTTAATATCTAATTATGTTTAATTAATATAATTTAAATAAAAAATAATTTTTATTAATAGTATTAGCTATCGCTAATATCATCACTAATACACACAATAGAAGAAGGCTACCATATAGGACTGAGGCATGGGCTGGCATGCAGGAATTGAGGCATGAGAAGGCATAGGCAAATAGGGACTGAGGCTCAGGGATGCTGCCATGAATGGAAGCTTGGGGAGACTAGGAGCTTACGCCCGAGGGCTCGAGGAGGCATGAGGTAGCTGGGGGAGAGGGGGGTAACAGGTGAACTGAAGGGTTGGAGGTTCGAGGAAGGAGGCAGGAGGTGGCAGGGGAAGAGAGAGGGTGATGGGTGAACCAAAAGGCTAAGGGTTCGAGGAGGTAGGAGGCGGCCAGAGATTCGAAGAAGGAGGCAGGAGGAGACTAGGTGGAGGCGACTGGAGGGAGAGAGGGGATGGTAGGGGAACAGAATAATGGAGGAGAGGAGGGTGGTGGGGGAACCGAACGGCCAGAAATTTAGAGAGGCAAGAGGCGTCGAGGGTTCAGGGAAGGAGGCAAGAGGTGGTCGGAGGGAAGCGGCCGGGGGATGAGAGGGGGTGGGGGGGAACCAAATGGTGGGGGAGAGAAGGGTGGCAGGAGAACCAAATGGGTAGTGGTTCAGGGAGGTAGGAGGTGGGCAGTGGTTTGGGGAGGAAGGAGGTGGTTTGGGAAAGGAGGCAAGAGGCAGCCAAGGGGAGAGAGGGGGTGGCGGGGGAACAGAATGATGGGGGAGAGGAGGGTGGGCAGGGAAACTAAACAACTGAGGGTTCGAGGAGGTCGAAGGCGGTCAGGGATTCGGGGAAGGAGGTAGGAGGCGATCGGGAGGAGAGAGGGTGGGGGGAATAGAACGGCGAGGGAGAGGAGAGTGACGGGGGAATCAAATGGCCAAGGTTTTGAGGAGGCAAGAGCGCTCGGTCGGGTTCTAGGAAGGAGGTAGGAGACGATCAGGGGGAGGCGGTTAGGGGGAGATGGTCGAGGGGATGCAGCTCGAGGAGGCAGGCCGGGTGTAGCCAGGAGGATCGAGATGGACAGGGGCTCAGGGAGATGGAAGGTGATCGGAGGCTCAAAAAGATAGGCCAAGTGTAGCCAGAGGAAGGACACCAGCTAGGAGAGAGAGAGGGTGGCGGGGGGATCGAAGGGTAGGGAAGAGGGCAGTGGCAGTGGGGGATAAAAATGATGGAGGGCAGGATGGGGTGGTGGGACAACAAGGACATGGTGGGCGGTGGGGTGGGAAAAAATGAGGGGGCGGTGGGTGGTGGCATGGGGAAAAATAAGAGCATGCAGCACAGTGGGCAAAATCAAGGCAGGAAGATTATTAGTGGTGGCTGATTTCGTCACTATCAACCATTTACCATTGCTAATATACATAAAATTATTAGTGACGATAGATTTCATCGATAATAGTCTTTCCATCACTAATAATTATACAGTAAAAGTAATATTTTTATATTATTAGCAATGGTACTCATGCCATCGCTAAAGTCATTGCTAATATAATTTTTTTTATCCTCCTAAGTTATTTTTTGGATGGTTAAAAATTAATATTTGATTTTATTAAATTTTTGGACTTATTTAACTTATGAATCAAGTCCTAATTGATTTAAATTAGATTTAATTTAATTAGGCTTGACTTAATTTCATGCTAATTGAATTTTAATATTTTGAGTAAAAGTTGGATTCAAAGTCTAATTGAATTAGATTTGAGATAATTTTGAATTGGATTCAAATCAAACTTGTAAGGATTCAAATCGAACCTAAATTAAAAATTATTTTTTTATAAGTGATTTAAATCACATTAAATTTATTTAGACTTGATTAATTTTAATGTAATTAAATTTTATAATCTAATTAGGACTTAGATTCAAAATCTAATTGAATTAGGTATGACAGGATATTTCAAATTGGATTCGAATCGAGTTCCAATTGCATTTAGATTGAACCTAAGTTGAAAACCATTTTCTCCTAATTGATTATAATTAGATTAAATTTAATTAGATTTGACTTAGTATGAAGATAATTGGGTTTTACTATCCATGTAAGGTTGGAATTTTAGAGTCTAATTGAATTAGGATTAACAGATTTTCTAATTTGATTCTAATCGGGTTCAAATTGGATTTGAATTGAACCCAACTTAAAAATTATTTTCTTTTAATTGATTTAAATTGATATTAATTTGATTAATTTTGACCTAATTTAAGACTAATTAGACTTTCTAATATATGTAGGATTTGGATTCGAAGCCTAATTGAATTAAGTTTGACAGGATTTTGAATTAGATTTGAATCTGATTCTAATTCGATTCGAATCAAATCTAAATTAAAAGTTATTTTCTCTTAATTAATTTAAATTAGATTAAATTTAATTAGGTTTGACTTAATTTAAAGGTAATTAGGTTTTACTATCCAAGTAGGACTTGAATTAAAAGCCTAATTAAATTAGAATTGACAGGATTTTGAATTGGACTTGATTTGAACTCAAATTAAAAACTAATTTTTTTAATTGATTTAAATTAGATTTAATTTAATTAATCTTGACCTAATTTGAAGTTACTTAAATTTTATAATCTCTGTATGATTTGGATTCAAAGCCTAATTTAATTAGGTTTGATAGAATTTTGAATTAGATTCAAATCGAATTCAAATCGAGTTCAAATTGGATTGAACCATGGTCTGCATTATTAGCAATGGCAAACATTCCATCACTAATTCCAATTTTATTAGCAATGACTAGTCGTCCATTGCTAATTTTGTTGCTAATAAAATTTTAAAATAATCTTTTCTTCCTAAGCTATTTTTTAAAATAATTATTAGCGATGGCAATTTCTTAGATGCTAATATTCAAAATCATCATTGCTAATACATATTTTATATTTAAATATTATAAAATTATTTAAAAATTTTAAATAATTTTAGCGGTGGCTTGCGCCGTCAGTAATAGTTAACATAGCTATTGCTAATATCATGTTACTAGCGATGGTCAATTCTTTATCACTAATAATCAAAATATGCCATTGCTAATATTTTTGTTATTTTTAAATATTTTAAATATATTTTTAGACTTTTAAAGATGATGTTTGTCATTGCTAATATTAATATTGTCGTTGCTAATACTATTATTGATGGCAAATTTTTTAGTCAGCGTTGTAGTTGAAAAAAGTCATTTTTAGCGATGGATCTTTTTGCCATCACTAATACCATCTCTAATATTTATTTTTCTTATAGTATATACTCGATAAACATTATCATCTTAATTAACAATGTATCATTTGATCATGAATAGTTTAAGAACTAATCGATAAGTTCTCTGTTTATCAAAACTAAATAGTCCTAAGAACTTCATTACAATAAAAGAAGTTCATTAGAAGATGTAGAATTTATGATGAAAAAATCAAAAATTTTATTTTATTCAATAATAAATTATTTATGAAAATAAAATAGCACAACTGTTAACAGACTGACGATTGGCTTTGGGACATAATTCTCAATAACTTTCACTTATCCTAAAGCCACTCAGTACAGTATCTAATACCCATCTTCGACTTGTGGCTGTCGAACTCCTTTATCGCTAGCGCTTTAGTGAAGGGGTCGGTCTGGGTTTTTTTCCATCAATCTTCTGAAGATTGATATTATCTTGATCCATGATCTTTTAGACTAGATGGTAGTGGTGCAATATGTGCTTTGTCCATTGGTATGTCTGAGCAATGGCACTAGTGCTGTTGTAGTAGAGCAGGACTGGACCATCAAGGAAGGATGCTACTTTGAGCTCGGTGATGAACTTTCTCAGCCACAAGCTTTCTTCATGGCATCTGATGCTATGATGTACTCCACCTCATATGTAGAGTCTGCCATAGTGTGTTGCTTGAAACTCTTCCAGCAGATAGCTTTACTATTTAGGGTAAAGATATAACCCAACATGCTTTTGTTGTCATCATGGTTAGATTGAAAGCTGGAGTTGATAAACTCTACTAGTTTCAAATCTAACGGACCATAGATCAACCATTGGTCCTTAGTATTTCTCAAAAACTTATGATTTTCACCACCTTCCAATGGTTCTCCCTTGGATCAAATTAGTATATGCTCGCTACCCCTAGTGTGTATGCCACATCTAATCTTGTACATGTCATGGTGTACATGATAGATCCCACTATCGAAGCATATGAGATTCTATTCATACACTCTCTCCTTTTCTTTAGGAGTTGTTGGACAATCCTTCTTAGAGAGAAATTTTTTTTGGCCAATCAGAATATAACCCTTCTTGGAATTCTCCATGTTGAACCTCTTCAGCATAATTTCTATATACATAGACTAGGATAACTCAAGCATCCTTCTAGATCTATCCCTATAGATCTTCATCCCTAGGATGTAGGATGCTTCACCCAAGTTCTTCATGGAGAACTGAGATGATAACTAAACTTTTATTCCTTACAGTATGGGAATGTCATTCTCAATTAAGAGAATATCATCCATATACAAGATAAGAAATACCACTATTAGATTATTTGCCCATTTGTAAATGCAAGATTTTTCTCCATTCTTAATGAAGCCATATGTTTTGATCATCTTATTAAAATGCATGATCCAACTTTGAGATGCTTGCTTCAATTCATAAATGAATCTTTGAAGCTTACACACCTTGAACTCATCTATGGATGTAGATGTGAACCCCTCAAGTTGTATCATATATACCTCTTCGGTCAGCTCTCCATTTAGAAAAGTTGTCTTTACATCTATTTGCCCGATCTCATAGTCTAGGTATGACACAATCGCAAGCATGATTCGATTGGACTTATGCATTGCCATCAGAAAAAATATCTCATCATAGTCAATACCATAATGCTGATGATATCCCTTAGCAACCACGGCCTTTATAGATCTCTACATTTTCGTCCGCATCCCTCTTTCTCTTGAAAATCCACTTACACCCAATGGGTTTAACCCCTTTTTGAGTGGATTAACCAATGTCCACACATCATTGACCTTCATGGATTCCATCTCAGATTTCATGGCCTCAAGCTATTTTTTGAAATTAGGTCTCTGCATTGCATCCATATAGATGATTGGTTCCTCATCATTTTCATTGAGCTCTATAGGATCACCATCCCAGACTAAGAAACCATGGTATTTATCTGGTTTGCGGTACTCTACCGAATTGCCTTAATGATGCTGGTATACTAGGCTCTGAATTTGATCTAATCAAATCTGATTTTGATTTAGCTACTGGTGTCGATTTTTATACCTGTTGAACTTTCTCAAATTCAGTTTTAAAGGCAATAGTTCCTTCACCAAGGAACTCCTTTTCTAAAAAGATTATCTTAAGGCTAATGAACACCTTTTGTTCATTAGTACAGTAGAAAATATATCCTTTAGTTTCTTTGGGGTATCCAATGAATGTGCATTTATTTGACCTAGGTCCAAGTTAATCTATGATTAACCCTTTGATGTAAGTCGGGTACCCCCAGATCCTAAAGCATGAAAGTACTGGCTTATGTCCTATCTATATCTCATGTGGAGTTTTAATTATAGTCTTACTTGGAATCCTATTTAGAAGATAGCAAGCCAATTCAAGTGCATATCCCCAGAAGGATATCAGCAAGCTGGCAAAATCAATCATGAATCGGACTATATCTAACATAGTCCAATTTCTCCTTTCGGCCATACCATTATGCTATGGTGTTCTTGGAGGAGTCCATTAGGAGAGAATCTTATTTTCTTCTAGATATGTAAGAAATTCATCAGAATTGTATTCACCTTTTTAGTCAAATTGAAGAGTTTTAATACTCTTTCCAGTTTATTTTTCTACTTCATTTTGGAATCATTTGAACATTTCAAATAAATTCGACTTGTGTTTCATCAGATAGACATATCCATACCTGGATAGATCATTTGTGAAAGTGGTAAAGTAAAAATATCCATCTCTAGCACTTGTGCTCATAGGCTCACATATATCAATATGTACTAGACCTAAGAGCTTAGTGGCTCTCTCACCTTTTCTAGTAAAAGATGACTTAGTCATTTTTCTAAAAAGACAAGACTCATAAGTTGGAAATAATTTACAATCATTGACTTCAAGGATTCCCTCTTGAGTCAACTAGTTTATCCTATTCTTGTTAATATGACCTAGCCTATAGTGTTATAAGTAGATATCAGATACATTATCTAATCTATGGTGCTTGCTAGTGGAGTAGACTATATTAATAGATTGTGATATCATGTATATCCCATTGTTCAAATGTCCAAAAAATATAATAATACCATTTAAAATGGCATTACACAATTCTTTTTTTATTAAAATCTCATAATTATTTTTGACCAAAAAGCCTATAGAAATGATACTCAAAAAGAAACTAGGACAAAAGGGACAATCACTAAGAACAATAGTATGAGACTTAAATACAAGTTTTAAGATTCCTAATGATAGAACTGAAACTTATCTTCTATCTCCAACATTTAGAAATCTTTCATCTTGCTCGAATCTCCCATTGACCTACAACCCCTACAATGAATTGCAAATGTGTTAAAGGTTACTGGTATCTAATACCCAGTAAGTAATATCACAAATAAAAAAATTGCAAGGAGTTATTATATAAATACCTTACCCAGCAATAGCTTGCTTCTTTTTCTACCTGTTTGGATTCAGGGAGGCAATATACTGAGGACAGTTCCTCATCCAATGCCCCTGCTTCTTACAAAAGAAGCACTCTACTTCATTCTTATCAAGCTTTTGCTTCTTTGTCTAGCCATGTACAGATGTCCCAGTCTGAACATGCACCTTTTTGGACTTTTTTTTTTATTTTTCTTTCCTTTCTTAAATGTTCGAGAACTAGAAGAAGACCCTTCTACTAAATTCACCAACTCCTTATGAAGCTGGTGATCCTTCTCCAAGTTCTGAAGTAACCCCAGTAACCCATGGTACTAACTTCTGGCTTTGTCATTCTATAATAAGTAAGGAATGAGAGATAAACTTGGGCAACAAGTTCAGTATTGCAACTTTTCCCAACTGCTCGTGCAAGAAAAAGTCGAGCTTACTCAAATATTCCATTAGCTCAATCGTGTACAGTACATGATTAGTGACTGAAGCTCTATCCCTCATCTTGGCGTTAAAGATGGTATAACTAGTCTTGTGCCTCTCAACGTCATCAGGTATGCCAAAAGACTCATTCAACACTTGAAGCATGTCTTTGGCTGAGCTATCTAGAACTTGTGACTGAACTCGTCGCTCATAGCTGCTAGCTAATATAATGCACCATGGTTTGGTCACTAAGCTACTTATGATAAGTATCTCTGACTGACTCACATGCATTTGTAGCTGGTTCCTCAGGTGTTGGATCTGTCAAGATGTACAAGATCCATTTATTCTCTAGGACAATCTTCAACTTACGGTATCAGTTATCGAAGTTGGGATCTACCAGCTTGTCATTATCTAATAATGATCGAAGCAAAAAAAAAGTGGCTATAACTGCACAAAGAAAAATAAAAATCTAATTAGTAAATGATTTATTAAATCTAAAGATTTAGACTTTAATTAAAATTTTTTTTTACTATTTTATTTAAATTGGTAGCCTCTATCTCCAATTCAAGAAATTATCCTAATTTCTTAGTGGATACTAGAATCCATATAAACTGTACACAAGCTCAACTTTGATTGGTCAACCCACGTACATTAAAGGATAGATTTATAATCAATTATTTTTTAAAATAATTTTTAGTATTTTAATTTTGCTTCAGTTCCTAATCAATAGACTTTGGCCTCCATTGAAAAGATTCGATTAGGTCCAACCATTAACATGATCATTCATGGTCCATCTAACCAATGAGTGATTAAGTCCAACTTTGGTTGGTCAACCTAATTACTATTCTGAGAGACGTAGTCATGAAATCATATTATAAATGATAATTTCATTAACTGATAAGCACAAAGCCTTTGGGCCTCCAATGATTATATAACTAATGGATTCATTATCATCCACTTAATGGAAGGCTATGATCTAGTTATCACCGTAACTATTTTATTTTTAAGAATCTAATAATTTTAAAAAATTTAATTAATTTAATTTGAAGAGAGTCAGAGAAATCAGCTAATCATAATCCTCCTACTGACTTCACCAAGTCAGATTAAGGGAGACCATTGATATACTGGTTTAGGAGTACATAAATCAGTCACACTGATTTACCTAGTTGACTTGGATCAGCTTGAATTATCAAGCGATCTGATCAAAATATAATTTCACTAAGAAGGTCAGGTAAGTGAGATCAGTGGAAGGGTCTGTTAAAGCTTGCCTCAGACACCATCAAAAATGGTCAGGTAAGCGAGCTGTCAATTAAAGACCATTAATCTAGATTGCCAAACTTACCTTAGATACCAACTGGTTAATTAGTTTTGATTAGATCAACCTAATAGTTCATGCTAGACTGCGTAGCCAAGAATCAAATCCATCTTGATTCTCATTAAAGACATGGACTTGACCAACTACAACTATTGTAATTGATCTAGAGAATCCTTGACTTAATCTATAAAAATTATCGACTAGATTTAGTCAATTCTCTAATTAAGTCCATTCTTTAATCTAACTTTAGGTTTAACCCAATTAATGGACCTAATTCCCACTAATCCATTAATCTAAATGTTATGATTTGAGTCTTAGGATCTTCAATTCATAATCCTAGATCCTAAATAAACAACTCTTAATTCTTAATTAAGTTTTGGACTGAGGGTTGGGGTTCGACATTTCAAAAAAGATATTTATATTTGTAAAATATTTTTAGAACATGGTTCTACCAATCAATTGCATATTTGATTCAGAATTAATATGCAAATAACAAAAACATGAATCAACTTTAGATCTAATCCAAATATATTCATGTAATTCAAGATTGAAACAATTTCAATACTAAACTATCATAAATCATCCTAGATCAAATCTAACATATTTATGATGATAAAAATTAGATTAAAATATTTTTAATCAAATCATAAAATTTTTTAATCTAATCTAAAATTTTATGATTAGAATTTTAGATCAGCACATACTAGGATAATCTTTTTACTGTAAGGGATAAATCTTACATAAGACAATCCTATAAGATTAGTCTGTACAATCTAAAATATATATTTTTAAATTTAAATATTTTTAAATTTAATAAATTATAAAATAATCTAGATCATACCTAATAAATTTATGACTTATATTAGATCTACACGAACTAGGACAATCTTTACACTGTAAGAGATAAACCTTATAGCAGGACAACCTTATAAATCAATTTGTGTAATTAATTTTAGATTTAAATAATAGATAATAATTTAGATCAAATCTAAATTATTAATCTAAACATGCAAAAAATCATGTAATAAAGAACCTATGCTCTGATAGCAATTTAAGGAAATAGATCTAGGATTTCATGATCAAATTTTGAAACTTTTTCAAAACACACAATGGAAAAGATGAACTAATCATATTAATTCATTATTAATATATGAAAGAGCCTTAGATCTAGGATCTTACCATATGATTTAAGCATGCTATTAAATCTAAAATTAAAAACAAGAAACGATAATGTTGATCAAATTAACATCAAAGTAATATTATACTAGATCTAATCTAGTATCAAAAGGAAGATCACATCACCCTTACCTTAGCAAGTTAGATTCTTCAACTCATTATATGAGGTTGAGGTCATTGCTTCGAGCTGCATATGTGTCTGGCTTCCATAGGATATCCACACAAGGCCCCAATCTAAGATCTGAAGTCTGATGACAGAAAATCAACACAGCATGCTAGTACTATGCTGATCCTTTTTCGATGGCTCATCTGGAACCTACTTCTTCAATCCTTGGACCCTTTAATATTCAAAAGAAGAGGAAAGAGATTTGTGAAGGAATTCACCTCTTAAAATCTCATAAAAAGAGGAGGAAGAGATCAAGGAAAAACCCTAGAAAAGAATCCTTTCTTCTCCCTTCTTTTTCTCTCATCAGGACATAACGGTTTGTGTCTCAATGAAGCACCATGCCCAGATCATCTTTGCACCCAAGATTCTCATGTCCCAAACCTTTCTCTTAGATCTAAAATTTATAGAAAACTCATGCCCTAACTCTAGTTAAATAGAGAGTTATGATAGAGTCCTTGTCTAGGTCAATTACCTAAAAAGGCAGGTCCAAATTGAGCAAGGATTGGGGTACCCAACTCTTTGGCATCTCCTCCTTATTTTTTTTCATGAATTCTAGAAAATATGTGCAAATAAATCTTCTACTTTTCACAAAAAAATTAGAAATAAATCACGTGGTTTGGTTCCTATAAGAAATAAGGATAGATGATATGTCAAACTCTATCCAATAGAGACCTAGGTCAAAATAACTTGTTTGTTTTGACCTATTCCTTAATTAATTTCCTACAAAAATGGTGGGAGACATAAAAAAGATGTAGATACTTTCAAAAAATAAAATTTTCTATGAAAATTCTGAGGGAATTGGTGTGGGGGGCATGGAAAGCAAGATGGCACAAGATTGAGAAATTCTAGTCACATTAGGACTTCTAGTTTTGACTTGGTCCAACTTATTATTTGAACCCAATTAAATCAAAACTAATGCAATCTAATTAGAGATCATCTTAGTCCAACTAAGGATCTAATTAAATTAGATTAAATTAAATTTAGATCTAGTTTAATTTTTAATCAAATTAGAATTGGGTGCATACAAGTCCTAATTGAACTAGGACTTATTCTTCTTTGCAATTGGCTCATCCAATAAACCAATTAAACTTGATCCAATCAAGCCCAAACTAAATTTAATAAAATTATATTTAATTAAATTTAATCAAATTAGGTCAATTAGCAATCTAATTGCTAATCAATCCTCCTACAATACTTGCACTAGGTCAAACATCAATCATATTGATAGTTTAATCTAAGAATGATTCTAAATCGTTGATCAACCATTCAATCAGATCGAGATCTTTTATGTGTGTGATCCCATAGGTTCAAACCTAAGCTGATAGCATAGAAATAAATTTTGATACTAATCAAAATGACCATCTAGCAATAATACCCGACGGCTGGATAGGTCGAATGTATAAAGCAACACTCTTAGAACCCATGTGGATCTGATTTCTGTATAATTCATCCTCTTAACGTTAATTCTCATAGAATGACTCAGAGTTTAACTATCAATCCTAATTAGGTTATGCACATTATATTTCAAAATATAAATCAATCTCATAGATTATCTTGGCCAAGATTTTACTAAATTAAAATTTAGTGATGCATTGTGTCCAATCTTTTGGAGTGGTCAATCCCATCTTGATCACTCATTGACTTCACAAGTACTTGACTAAGTCCAAAAATCTTTCATTACTAAATTAAAAATTTAGGTAGTTCGGCACCAAAGTATAGTAAGTTGCTTGCAAGCCATCATGGTGATCTTAAGTCTAAAGGATACTTATATCTATATCCCATCAGAGCAATTCTTAATAACAGAATGCTCCGAAGTTGATCATGTTTAGTGATGATGTATCCTTATATCTCATCTGTGTACCATACTAGTATCTCTACACTTCTTGGTGAAGAGGACAACAAACTTATATAGCATACGACGATCTATACTTGATAAACATTGTCATCCTAATTAGCAATGTATTATTTAGTCATCAACAATTTAAGGACTAATTGATAAATCTTCTCTTTATTAAAACTAAATAGTCCTAAGGACTTTATCATAATAGAAAGAGTTTATTAGAAGATGTAGAATTTATGATGAAAAACTAAAATTTTATTTTATTTAATAATAAATTATTTATAAAAATAAAATAGTATAACTATCAATAGGTTGATGATTTTTTTTGGAACATAATTTCCAACATAGAGTGCATCTACTAGTTTCAAGGATCAATCCTTTCTATTAGCATTAACAGTTTTCTCGAGCATCAGTTTGATTTGTTTGTTGAACACTTCTACTTGCCCACTACCTTGAGGATGATACGATGTGGCCAACTTGTGGGTGACATTATATTTTTTCATTAATGCAACAAAGAATCGATTGCAAAAGTGTGTCCCTCAATCACGAATGATTGCTCTAGGAGTACCAAAATAAGAGAAAATATTTTCTTTAAGAAATATAATTCCCACTTTACTATCTATAGAATTACAATGAATAGCTTCCACCTAATTAGAGATATAATTGATAGCTACTAAAATATATTCATTTTCAAAGAAGTTTAGAAATGGTCCTATGAAATCAATCCCCCATACATCAAAAATTTCGACTACCAAAATTGGATTAAGTGACATCATGTTTCTTTTGATAATTTAACCCATTTGTTGGCATCGAGCACAACTTCTACAATACTCATGTGCATCTCTAAATAAATTTGAACTATAAAATCCATATTGGAGGACTTTTGCAGCTATCTTTTTGGATGCAAAGTGACCACCACATGCTTAGTCATGATAGAAAGATAAAATACTTCTAACCTCATGGTCTGGGACTTAATGATCTGGTCAGGACATCATTTAAAAAGGCATGGGTCATCCCAAATGAAATATTTCACTTGGGCAAAGAATTTATGCTTGTCCTAAGTAGTCCAATGGGAAGGAACTTTATCAATGGCTAAATAGTTGACAATATCAGCATACCTAGGTTCAGTGGATACAGACATAAATTATTCATCAAGAAAAAATTCATTAACAGGTGGTTCACTAGATGGTGCAACTATGATTTGGGATAAGTGATCAGCTACTGCATTCTCTATTCCTTTCTTATCCTTAATTTCTAGGTCAAATTTCTGAAGGAGCAAGATCCATCAAATTAAGCATGCCTTGGTATCTTTCTTTGCTAGGAGATGTCTAATAGCTGAGTGGTCAGTATACATAATGGTGTGGGATCCCATCAAATAGAATCTAAATTTTTCAAGAGCAAAGACAATGGCTAGGAACTCCTTTTCTATGGTAGTATAATTAAGCTGCATATCATTTAAGGTTTTACTAGCATAGGAAATAACTCTAGGCAGCTTATCTATCCTTTGATATAAAACTATGCTTACAGCATGATCAAACGCATGACACATGAGTTCAAAGGATTCAGTCCAAATAGGTGGATGAATAATGGGAGCTAAAACAAGTACCTTTTTAAGAAACTCAAAGATTCTAGGCACTTAGGAGTAAACTCGAATTTTGTTTTCTTTGCTAGTAAGTTGGTTGTTGCTCCAAGAATTAATTTTGATGATTATAAAGCATTTGAGGAGATTACTAATGAATTTGACTAAAAAAATTTTTTTTATATCTTAGGGGCAAAATCATAATTTTATCAAATTTTGATTTGATAGCCTCAAGAGCAAGAATAGAAAATTTTTGATCTTTTGGAGGTAGTTTCATAATTTTTTGATGCATATTTTGGGAGAAAATCAAGTTTGAAGCAAAAAGGTCGACCCCTAGGTCGTCCCCTACTGAAATGGGCTATTTGGCATGCTGTCTCTGTGCCAAGGGTTGACCCCAGGGTCGACCTCTACTGTTTCAAAGGTCAAAAATATAGAACAACTAATTTTCTAGATTCTATCTTAGAGGTCGATCCCTATGCTAGAGGTCGACCCATAAGTCGACCTCTATGATGGAAATCTTCTACAATGGCTAGTCTTTTTCCATTTTGGCAGCTTTTAATGCTTTTCTTAAGATCTTCAGTAGCTATAAATCTTATCCAGGATTCTCTCCTCCATCCATTAAAGATTTAAAAGGCTAAAAGAAAGAGAAAAATATAAGAGATTTCATTATTTAATTCAGCTCTAAGCAAAAGTTATCTTCAAGTAAAGAAGCTTTCATTTCAAGTTCACCAACCTCTCAAGAGCTTATTCAAGTCTCCAACAATCTTAAAAAAAATCAAAAAAGCTTCCTCCATTATTATGAAAAGCATTCTTAAGATTTTATTTGCTCACTAAGGGAGCTAAACTTGTATTTGATTGTCATTAACACTTATACTCTGCTTTATTATTTTGATTTAAGTTTTAGGAGTTCCAAAACTTGGGAAAGATTGATTCAAGTCTTAAATCGGAGTGTGTAGAGTTGGCTTGTACCTAAGAAACAAGTGTGCTAGCTTTGGATAGCTAGGGTAGAAGGTACCAAAGTTGTGTTCTGATTGAATATGTTTAGTGATTTTGAATTTCAAAGTAGGAGCTTAGAAAGTGGATGTAGGTGCAAGAGAAGCACCGAACCACTACAAATCTTTATTGTTTATAGTGTGTTTGTTTCTTTCTTTTCTTAGTTTATTAAATTCTTGCTTTCTAATCTTTTATATATTTATCTAATCTCAATTGCTTCACACACACTACTTGCATATCATCATTCAATCTTGATAACTTTAAATTAGTATTAAAATTTTAAAAATCTAATTCACATCCCCCTCTTGGGTTACATAGCTGAGCAACAAGTGGTATCAGAGCCCGATGCTCTAGTCCTACTTTGATTTAACCATCAAAGAGCCAAAGATCTATGGTAACCCAGGTTAGTATTTCTCTAGTTGAGAGGTAGTCCACAAACCGACCTCCATTTTTCAATGCATCAAACTATACCTATTGGAAAGCTCAGATGAGAATATTCATACAAGCACTTGACATAATATATGGAGTATCATAGTTAATGGACTAGACACACCCACTAAGATAATTGATGGTGTGGAATCAACCAAACCTGAAAAGGAATGGGATGATGTTGATAAGAAAATGGCTTAACTCAATGCAAGAGCCATGAATATTTTTTGTTGTGCTTTAGATGCTAATGAATTTAATCGCATTTCAGCATGCATGTCAGCTAAAAAAATATAGGATAGGTTGGAAGTAACTCATGAAGGCGCTAATCAAGTTAAGAAGTCAAAAATTAATATGCTTGTGCACAAATATGAACTTTTCAAAATGAAACATGATGAGTCAATAACTAAAATATTTACTAGATTTATGGATTTATAAATGGTCTTAAAAGTCTTGGCAAGTCTTATTCTAATAGTGACCTTATGAGAAAGATTCTTAGATCTTTGCCAAGAACATGGAAGGCCAAAATGACTGCAATCTAAGAAGCCAAAGATCTAAATGTTTTATCCTTGGAGGATCTTTTAGATCACTAATAATGCACAAGCTAAGCATGAAACAACATCAAGAAGAAGATGTTAAGAAAAAGAAGACAATAGCCCTTAAATCCACCACTTAACAAGATGAGCAATTCGATGAAACTGAAGATGAAGAACAAGAGTGATAGGAAGAAGCTACCTACCAAAGGCAAGCATAGCAAGGAAAAGGATAGGAAGCAGCCTTTTGTTTGTTATGAATGTAAGAAGTCGAGGCACTTTAGGTCTGAATATCCTTATCTTAAAATAATTTTCAAGAAATATATGAAAAAGGCTATGGTGACAACATAGAGTGATAGTGACGACTCAAGCTCCGAAGAGGAAGAAGCTCATGAACAAGCCAACTTGTGCCTTATAGCACATGAAAATGAGGTAAATGCTGAAATCTCAAATGAATTTACATTTGAAGAACTTCAAGAAGCCTTCTATGATTTAGTAGATGATTTAAAGAAATTAGAAACTAAAAATAAAGAACTAAAATTTAAGAATCAAATCTTACTAAAAGAAAATAAAATTATCCTAAGTGAAAAACTAGTCTTAACTCAAGAGAACTTAAATTTGAAAAATAAAATCGATAAGCTAAAATTGATGGTTGAAAAATTTACTTTAAGTTCAAATAAATTTTATACAATTCTTGAAAATCAAAAGATCGAAAATAAAATTTTTTGAAAAATATTTTTGTAGATTCATAAAGTAAAAAATTTTCAAATGTTACTTGCTTTAAATATGGTAAACTAGGATACAAATCTTATACATATTTCTCTAATAATTTAAATATAAAAAAAATATGGGTTCCAAAAGAATCCATTGTAACTAACCTTAAAGGATCCAAGAAAACTTGGGTACCTAGAGTAAGGACTTGATTTTGCATGTAGGTGTGTCTTGCATCCAAAGAAGAAAATCGAAGATGGTATCTTGATAGTAGTTGCTCAAGACACATGATCGGTAATGAGTTTCAATTCATCACGCTTGGTGCTAAAAGTGGAGGAATGGTCACCTTTGGAGATAATGATAAAAAAAAGATTATCGGTATAGGTAACATTAGTATCACTCCATCCAAGTATATTAAAAATATTATATTAGTAGATGGTTTAAAATATAATCTCTTAAGCATTAGTCAACTTTATGACAAGGGTTACAAAATTATTTTTGAATCTTCATTATGCATTGTAACTAGTCCCAATGATGATGGCATTAAGTTTATTGGACATAGACATGATAATATTTATATGGTAGATTTAAATGATCTTTTTATGATAAACATGCAATGTTTAATAGTTATGAATGCCAAAATTAATAAGACTAGTTGGCTTTGGCACCATAGGCTTGCACACATTAGTATGCATTCACTTTCAAAACTTATCAAAAAGAAATTAGTTAATGATTTACCAAAATTGAACTTTGAAAAAGATAAAATTTATGATGCATGCCAACTAGATAAACAAACTAGAGTTTCATTCAAATCTAAGAACATTGTTTTAACTTCTAGGCCATTAGAACTATTGCAGATGGATTTGTTTGGTCCTACAAGAATAACAAGCTTAGGTGAAAAATGTTATGGTTTTATAATTATCGATGACTACTCATGTTTTACATGGATTTTTTTTTGGCACACAAAGATAAAACTTTTTATATTTTTTCAAAGTCTTATCAAAAAATTATAAATAAAAAAGGGTTTTCAATTCAAAGCATTTGAAGTGATCATAGAATTGAATTTGAAAACCAAGATTTTGAAAAATTTTATGATGAAAAAGGAATAAGCTATAATTTTTTCAGCACCTAGGATATCCTAACAAAATGAATGATAGAAAAAAAAAATAGGACTCTAAAAGAAATGGCCCGTACCATGCTATGTGAAAGCAACCACCCAAGATACTTTTGGGCGGAAGCAATTAGTATGGCATGTTACATCTTAAACCGTGCCCTAATCAGACCAATTTTAAAGAAAATATCTTATGAGTTTTGGAAAAGAAGAAAACCTAACATTGCATATTTTCATGTTTTTGATTGTCGATATTTTGTTTTGAACAATGGTAAAGAAAAACTAAGTAAATTTGATGTAAAATCTGATGAAGTTATTTTTCTTGGTTATTCCTCCTCTAGTAAAGCTTTTAGAGTTTTTAACAAAAGAACTTTAGTCATAGAGGAGTCAATACATGTTGTCTTTGATGAGACTAATGATCTTCTATCAAGAAAAAGTGAGGGTATTGATGATGTAGATCTCCTTATAAAAAGGATGAAGGAGATCACCCTAAACGTTTCAACAATTCAAAATGAAGAGGATCATGAAGATAAGTAAGAAAATGAAAATGAAGGACAATGAGAACAACCTCACGGTATAAATGATCTTCCAAAAGAATGGAGGTATGTTCATAATCATCCCAAAGAACTAATTATTAATGATCCTACACATGGGATAAGACTCGTTCTTCACTTAGAGATGCATATAATCATTTTGCTTTTATTTCTCATTTTGAACCTAAAACCATAGATGATGCTAAAAAAGATTATAATTGGATAAATGCAATGCAAGAGAAACTTAATCAATTCGAAAAAATAATGTATGGACCTTAGTATCAAGATCTAAAAATCATTCAATAATTAGCACAAAATGGGTATATAGAAATAAATTGGATGAAAATAAAAATATAATTTGGAATAAAGCAAGATTAGTTGCAAAGGATTATAATCAAGAAGAAAGAATTGATTTTGATGAGATCTTTGCACATGTTGCTAGACTAGAAGCAATTAGACTTTTACTCGGTTATGCATGCTTTATGAATTTTAAGTTATTTCAAATGAATGTTAAAAATGCTTTTCTAAATGGATATATTACCAAAAAAGTTGATGTAGAATAACCTCTCGATTTTGAAAATCATGCTTTTCTAAATCATATTTTTAAATTAAACAAAGCATTATATGGTTTAAAACAAGCACCTAGGACTTGGTATGAAAGATTAAGTAAATTCTTGCTTAATAATGGATTTTCAAAAGAAAATGTAGATACAACCCTTTTCATTAAAAGAGATCATGATGACATCTTAGTAATACAAATATATATTGATGATATTATATTTAGATCTACTAATGAAACTTTATGTTAAGATTTTGCTAAGCTCATATAGGGGAGTTTATGATGAGCATGATGGATGAACTAACGTTCTTCCTCAAACTTCAAATCAAACAAACAAAGAAAAGGATCTCCATCATCCAAAGCAAGTACACAAGAGAGCTACTTAAAAGATTTGGGATGGAGAGCTCCAAAGCCATTAGTACCTCCAATGAGTCCATCATATAAGCTTGACAAGGATGAAGAAGGTAAAAATGTTGATACAAAGATTTATAGAGGCATGATAGGTTCGTTATTATATTTAACTACTAGTAGACTGGATATCATGTTTAGTATTTATTTATGTACACGATTTTAATCTAATCTAAAAGAATTATATTTAAGTAATGTAAAAAAAATATTTAAATATCTAAAAGAAACTCAATCCATAGGTTTATGGTACTCTAAGAATTCATCAATTGATTTAATTGGATATTCAGATACAGATTTTGCTGGATGTAGATTAGACAGAAAAAGCACTAGTGGAACTTGCCAATTTTTAGAAGTTAACTTAATCTCTTGGTTTAGTAAGAAGCAAAATTCGGTGGCATTGTCTACAATCGAGGCGAATTGCAGCTAAAAGTTGCTGTGCACAAATCTTATGGATTAAGCAATAACTTGAGGACTTTGGCATCAAGCTAAATAAAACTTCCATAAGATGTGATAATACTAGTGCCATAAATCTATCTAAGAATCCAATCCAATACTCTAGATCAAAATATATTAAAATAAGACATCATTTCATAAGAGAGAGTATGTTCAAAATAATGACATAATTCTTGATTATATTTGTACTAAAAATTAATTAGCTGATATTTTTATTAAGACCTTGAGTGAAGATAAATTTTATAAAATTAGGAAAGAATTAGAAATTCTAGATCTTTTTGCTTAAATATTCTTTTTCTGATCCTAACTTATTCTCTACTAATATTTTTGGATCAATCCTTGAGACTTAATTTCATTGCTTTAAGTTAAAAGTTATCCATCCTTCTTATCTTTTTCTTGACTATAAGAATAAAAATTAATTTTAAACTTACTAAGAAAAATCATGGATAAATAATTATACTTTATTTATCTTATGAATTTATTTGAATATTCTAATGATTTTGATCATTTGATTCATTTAAAGCAACTATTTATATTTTACACTTTTTGATCATATTATTTATTCTTTTTAAAAATTAATTAGTATCAAGAAATTATTTTTGATCTTAAAAGAGGATTATTGATGAATATCCATACCTTATTTAGTTTGATTAATTTTAAAAAATGAATTTAAGAAAAATACTCTTTTTAAGTTTTTTGATATTGATGTCAAGCAAAATATTTCAAAAAAGCTATCATTTATCTTTAAAACTAAATATTCAAAGGAAACTTTAGTTTTTAATCAATTGATATCAAATAGCTTACCATTTATTTTGTATTTTATTGATCTTAAAATATATATATATATATATAAATAATAATAATAAAAGAAAAGATGAGATGATCCCTGAAAAACTGAATATATCTTATAATTTGCTTTGAATGATCTATTTAAAATCTTTAATCTTTGAAATATTCCATCTCTCTTAAATCTTTGAAGCTCAAAATAATTTTATTTAATATATTTATTTTATTCAAAAAGGGAAAGATGTGTTTTTAATCCATATTATTCATAAATAGAATTAAAAAAAAAGATATTCATTCTAAATTTGGTGTATTCTTTCAAAATGGGGAAGAAAAGCTAAAAGATAAATTTATCCAACAACAATTATGAAAAAGAGGGGGAGAAAATATTATGTGATGAATTTTTTGGTATTTACTCTTAAAAAATAAAAGAAATGATGTTGGTCTATTAAATATTATCTAGTTAGCCTTAACTGAACATTCTAATTAATTTGAATTAAGGATAATGAACTTTGATTATTTAATGATCCTTTTAACTTAAGCCTTCATGTGATTATTCAGTTTAAATTCAATTGATTTGATTGCCAAATAATTTTTGTTAACTAATTAGAGTTAAAACTAACTTGAAATATATTCTAACTCTAAACAAATTAATTTTGATACATACTTCTAATTTTGAAATTTATTTAAAAATATAAATATAATATAAAATTTTTAATGTGTCTTTAGAAACTTTTGTAAAATCATTTTTGCTCTGATACTATCTTTATTTTGCTTGATACATTTTTGATATATAATAAATTAAATGTTGTGCTTATTTCCACTATTCAAATTTTTGAAAAGCTATAATTCTCTTAAAACTTAAAAGTACATACTTGAAAATCTGTTCAAAAAATCATATTCATTCAAAAAGGGGGAGAGCCTTTAATATTTAAGTTTAAGCCAATTTTTTGTAAAGAAAGAAATTTCGAATGATAAGCTTTTAAAGGAAAGTTGATTCATTTGATTTGATTTAATTTTTGAATTTGATACATCTATCATTTGACACACTCCATCACATCTCTGATTCCTCATCTGATTCAGATGCTTCCAGCCGTGATCTCTACTAGATCTAGTTTAGTCATCTTTGCATTAGGTTATGATCTAGTATCTCTTAGTTTTTTCTATGAGTTGTTGATCAAGTCATGGTTGGTTATATTTTTTTTAGATCTAACTTATGGCATTGGTACTATTGGCTGCTTGGGTCATGGATAGTCATATCCATGAATTTTGTATGTTTTGATGGCCTAACTCTCATGAATGCTTTTGATACCTTTAGCACTTATATATTTTGATGACTTGATGTTATGATTTATTGTGTGTGGAATGATATCATTTGGATGTAAATATGTGTATCTAAATATGATGATATCATTTGAATGATGTGAAATGTAACCTCTATGAATTAGCTAAAATTCTATTATGATATGCTATAAATATTGTGTTGTATATAAGATAATTGAAAGTTTTGTTATAAACTCTTATTCTAACAAGAAAATATATGGAATAATTTAAGGAGGAGGCTTTTTCTTTTTGAATTTTAAAATCTCTTAAGATCTTACTTGATGATGTCAAAAAGGGGGAGTAGAGTAAATAAAATTGAGCTAGAAGCAAAATTGAAGTAAAATTGATAAAATAAAATTGACAAAAGGAATAAGTAAGTCAAACTCTTTTGCAAATAATTTGAATATCTAATCATAAGTAATCTTCAAACTGCTCTTTATGCAATATTTATCAAATAACTGAATATGATATTCTAGTAAGTGATGTAGGCTTCTACATGCTTTATTTTTTGTTGATACTCAAATATTTTATCATCATCAAAAAGGGGGAGATTGTTGCTCCAACAATTGATTTTGATGATTACAAAGCATTTGAGGGGATTACTAATGAATTTAGCTTGAAAAAAAAAATTTATATTTCAGAGGCAAAATTATAATTTTATCAAGTTTTAATCTGAGAGCCTCAAGAGCAAGAATAGAAGATTTTTAATCTTTTGGAGGTAGTTTCATAATTTTTTGATGCATATTTTGGAAGAAAATCAAGTTTGAAGCAAAAAGGTCATCCCCTATTGAAACGGGCTATTTGGCATGTTGTCTCTGTGCTAGGGTCGACCTCTGTTGTTCTAAAGGTCAAAAATATAGAATAACTAATTTTCTAGATTCCGTCTTAGAGGTCGACCCATGAGTCGACTCCTATGATAGAAATCTTCTACAACGGCTAATTTTATCCCATTTTGGCAGCTTTTAATATTTTCCTTAAGATCTTCAATGGCTACAAATCTTGCCCAGAATTCTCTTCTCTATCCATAGAAGATTTAAAAGACTATAAAAAAATAAAAAAATATAAGAGATTTCGTTATTCAATTTAGCCCTAAGCAAAAGTCATCTTGAAGCAAAGAAGCTTTCATTTCAAGTTCACCAACCTCTTAAGAGCTCATTTAAGTTTTGGAAGTTCCAAAACATAGGAAAGATTGATCCAAGCCTTAAATCGGAGTGTGTAGGGTTGGCTTTTACCTGAGAAATAAGTGTGCTAGCTTGGATCGAAGGTACTGACGTTGTATTCTGATTGAATATGTTTAGTGGTTTTGAATTTTCATGTAGGAGCTTGAGGAGTGGATGTAAATGCAAGAAAAGCACCGAACCACTATAAATATTTATTATTTGTGGTATGCTTGCTATCTTTCTTTTCTTAGTTTATTAAATTCTTGCTTTCTAATCTTTTATATATTTATCTAACCTAAATTACTTCACACACACTACTTGCATATCATCATTCAATCTTGATAACTTTAAATTAGCATTAAAATTTTAAAAATCCAATTCACCCCCCCCCCCCCCCCCCCTCTCTTGGATTGCATAGCTGGGTAACATTGGTCAATAGGCAAGCCACTTTGCTAAATTTGGCTATGATCCTTCTATAAAATCCAGCATGTCCTAAGAATGAATGGATTTCCTTCACAAATTTGGGTGGTGGTATACTTGCAATTAGGTCTACCTTAGCCTTGTCTACTTCAATTTTTTTTTCAAAACTACATGGCCAAGAACTATACCCTCTCTAACCATGAATTGGCATTTCTTCCAATTGAGAACTAAGTGCTTCTCCTTACATCTCTCTAGGATAGGTCTTAGATGATCTAAACACTCGGAGAAGGTGGGGCCAAAGATAGAAAAATCATCCATGAAAATTTTTAGAAATTGTTCAACCATGTTAGAGAAAATGCTAATCATACATCTTTGGAAGGTTGCTGGTGCGTTGCATAACCCAAAGGGCATACGCCTATAGGCAAAGGTTCTAAATGGATAGGTGAATATAGTCTTTTCTTGATCTTCAAAGGCTATGGAAATCTAGTTATAGTCAGAGTATCCATCAAAAAAATAGTTGAACTCCTGTTCGGCTAATTTTTCCAACATTTGGTTGATGAATGGCAAAGGAAAATGATCCTTCTTTGTTGCTGCATTCAATTTTCTATAATCTATAAAGACCCTCCATCCCATTTGGGTCCTCATCAGGATAAGTTCATTTTTCTCATTTTGGACCACTGTTACTCTGGACTTTGTGTACCACTTGCATAGGGCTTACCCAAGAACCATCTGAGATGGAAAAAATTATTTTATTATCAAGTAATTTCAAAATCTCTTTCTTGACTACATCTTTCATTACTGGATTGAGTCTTCTCTGAGCATTTTTAGTTGGTTTGGCTCCTTCTTCTAGATGTATCCTATGTTGAACTATGGAGGGGCTTATTTTCTTAATATCTACCATGGTCCAGCCTATTGCTTCACAATTTTCTTTCAGGACTAACAATTCCTCCTCTTATTTAGGATTTAGGTCTGATGCAATAATTATGGATAAGGTTTTCATTGGACCTAAATAAGTATACTTAAGTTACTCGGGGAGGGGTTTCAATTCTAATTTGGGTGCCTCCTCTATTAATGGCTTAGATGATGGTTTAGCCATTTCCATGAGGGGTTCAGTTGGAGGTTCCTATTTTTGGCTAATCCTATGGTTAAGAGGTGTTTCATTGATATCTTCAGATTCTTGGTTTAGCCAAATACTTGACTTGAGATCGACTTCTTCATCACTAATGTCAATGGATTTGTAAATTTCATCTTGGATTATATTTACATTAGCAAGCTGGATGGATTCCTATTCTAGATTAAATATATTTAACTTAATGGTCATATTGCCAAAAGATAGCTTCATAAGTCCATTCCAATAGTTGATTTCAACATTAGCAGTAGCTAGGAATGGTCTTCCTAAAATCACTGAGATATGACCCTTGGGATTGGAAACTGGTTCGGTCTCTAAAATAATGAAGTCTATAAGAAAGATAAAATTGCCAACCTTAATTAAAATATCTTCTACTATTCTCTTAGGAATCCTAAAAGATCGATTTGCTAATTGCAATGTGATCTCTATTGGCTAAAATTTTTCTAATCCTAATTGCTTGTAAACTGAATATGACAAAATATTTACAGTAACCCCTAAATCTAGCAAGGCCTTCTTAATGTGGGTTTCTCCAATAACACATGAAATTGTCGAAGATCCTGGATTCTTATATTTTATTGGCACGTGACTTGATAAGTATGAGCTCACACTTGCAGCCAAGAATGCTCTTTTGGATACATTAGTGATCCTTTTCTTGGTACAAAGATCTTTTAAAAATTTAGCATAGGTTGGTACTTGTTGGATCATGTCTAGTAGAGAAATATTCATCTAGACTTATTTAAACACCTCTAATATTTTATCCAAATATTCTATTTTTTATTAGACCTTAATCAACTTGAAAAAGGAGCTCTAGGAGTTGTTGGTACCTGGCTGGGTATACTATCAATTTCAAAAGCTTGAGTTTGTAAGGTAGGTTGTTCGTAAAATTGCTTGATAGATGAGTCCTTTTTATTGTCAAATATATCTACCTTGTTATCCACTTATTTTTCCAATCTTAAAGTATGAATGGCATTCACTTGATTGACTTGGTTTCCTGGTTGGGGTCGTGGACCATTTTGCTTTCTCAGGTTGGGTTCAGGCTGGCTAGATAGCCTAGCTCATTCTTGTTCACTTATGATAGATGGTAGCTAACCTACTTATGATAGATGGTAGCTAACCTACTTGTATTTCCAATCGAGTAATGGTTTCAATATTTGCATTTAGGAGCTAGCCGGTGGTTTGCATGAAATTACTCAATGTAGCATTAGCATTAGCATTGGATTTGGCTAGGACTTCCAGGCTTCTCTCTAAACAACTAAGTTTCCTTTCATGATTATTGAAGCCCTATGGTGGTTGGTTGTTCATCATAGGATTAGACCTTGGGTTTTACTAGTTGAAGCTAGGACTGCCTATATTTGCGCTCTATGATCATGAGAAGTTTGGATGATTCCTCCATCCTAAATTATATATGGGTGCATAAGGATCGTTCATTGATTTCTGGTATGCATCATTTACCTGTGCACACCCATTCTATGTTAGGTTTATCAGGAGAGAACAGTCTTCAAGAACATGATTTGGTGCACTACACCTGCTACATATGGGTGCAGACACATGGTTTATACCACCCTATCTCTATAGTTCTAAGGCCTCCAACCTACATGTTAAGGTTGCAATTTTGGCCTCTATGGCTAGGGATGTCGGTGATAAGTGGTAAAAATATGCTAATAAAAGTATTAAATTATAAAATAAATTAATCTATTTTATTAGAAATTGATATTTTTATTAATCTTATATAGGAAAAAAGGCCACCAATATGAAGATCTTATTTTTCTAGTTCAGATGAAACAAATTTCAGGCAAAACGGACTTCAAATGAGCCCAGAATCGAATTTCAAAAAAAAAAAAAAACCGCCGACGCAACGCTGACGTCAGGATGACATCAATATTTTTCGCGGTGCAAGGTGGACCAACCAAAGGGTATTTCAGAAATTTCACAGCAAGAGGCACACTCTGATTGGTTGAAGAACGTGGCGGTCCATGCAACACCGGGCTCACGCATGGTCCACGGAGGGTAATTTGGGAATTCTGGCTGATCCAACGGGCGGTTTTCACTGAAGCTTGATCGAACGGTCGAAATGAACGCACTAATGGATGGCATCCGTAGCTCCCGATCGAGATTCAATGGCTGAGATTCATCCTGACGTTAAACAATAGATCAGAAGGCTTCTTTCAATGCGATCGGATGGCCCAGATTTGATCCAACGGTTGATATTAAATCCGACTTGATCTAGGTTATTTTAAGGGATTTTTGAGTGGTTTTTGGACCATTTGATCAATATCTAACAGCCAGAATTATTCAGATCTTAATTTGAGTTGTTTTAGGAGTCTTAAATCTAGTTTTTGATGGATTTTGGGGAGAAATCAAACTCTTTATCTATAAAAAAGAGTTTATTGTCGTGAAAGAAGAGAGAAAAAAGAGAGAGACAGAAAGAGAGAAATAGAGAGAGAGAGATGGAAAGAGAGATAGGGAGAGAAAGAGAGAAATAGAAAGAGAGAGAAAGAGAGAGGAGAGAGGTAAGAGTGATTTGTGAAAAATGAAAAAGATTTTTGATTTTTTTTATTTCTTTTGACGATCAAGACATCAATTAAGGAGCCTCTTCTTCTTCGCCAAGTTCTCCACATCAAGAGCAGCAGACAATCAATTTCAGCGATCAAATAGTCTAATTTCTATGCTTTTTATTTTATTTACTATTTTTGAACTTGTTATCATGAACTAAATTTTTTTTACTAAGGCTAAGGTGTAGCCACTCTTTTGATGCAATATTCAATATGATTTATTTTTAAATTTTATTCATAAGGAGTATATAAATCTGATCTTAATGCTTTTAGATTACTGGCCATCTTCTAATTGATCTAATGAACATAGATGTTACGAACCAAGTACATCTATGTTAATGCTTCTTGATTATATACCTTGTATTATAAATCAAATTAGAATTCATATGCATGCGGAAATTTTAGTGCGCTTTGGACGCAGCGTATTTTAATTAGAGGGTTTCACAAAACCTAATGTATTAATATTTATTTAAATTACACCTAGACCAAAGGGTAATTAATAAATATTAATAGTTTTGCTATGCCTGGACCAAAGGGTAGTGAATAAATTAGGAGACTCCACCATCACAAGAAATAAAATTAATCTAAAAATTTGAATATTGTATTGACTGAGTTGGTGAATCGATTGCCTTAGTAATCCATTGCTCTTGAGTTTAAAACCCTAATAATTTACACTCTCTCTATTTAATTAAAAATTTTTAATTATTTTTTTATTTTCTTTATTTTCTTTAATTTCTTATTCTCATAATCGATCTTCTAAATAAAGCATAGGAAAGAGCTTTTCAGTACTTATTTTCCAATCCTCTAGGGACGATACTCTACTCATTCACTTTTTTACTTGATCGACTGGTGCACTTGCCATAGCTATAAATTAGCACGCATCAAGTTTTTGGCACCGTTGCCGGGGATTGTGTCTAAAATAATATTAAAATTTTGATCCTAGCTTTACTTTAGAAATTTATTTTTAATTTTTATTATTTAAAAAAAAATAAAATATTTATTTATTGCATGATGCGTACTAGACATAGTAACTTACTACCTCTAGATCCAAAAATTGAAAGGACTATTAGAAGACTACAACAAGAGAGAAACATGGCAGCTGAAGATCCTAACAACATCAATCTAGGATTGGATATGGTGACTGAAGGACAGCATGAAGCTATTCGATCAGTACATCATTCATTAAATGATTATATCACACCATCTATAGCCGATGCAGCTTCGAGCATCAGGAGACCACCTGTACAAGAAAACAACTTTGAAATAAAACCAACAATGATCCAGATGATTCAATCAACTGTCCAATTCAGTGGACACATGCATGATGATCCGAATGCCCATATTTCTAATTTTTTTGAACTTTGCGATACTTTTAAAATTAATGGGGTGTCAGATGATACTATTAGATTAAGGTTATTTCCTTTCTCTTTATGGAACAAAGCTAAGAGTTGGCTTCATTCTCTTCCTGTAGGTTCTATCACAACTTGGGATGTTCTAGAACAAAAATTCTCAGCCAAGTACTTTCCACCTTCCAAAACTGCTAAGATGCGCAACGATATCACTTCTTTTATGCAGATGGACATGGAGATGCTATATGAGGCTTGGGAGCATTTCAAGGAACTGCTGAGGAGATGTCCACATCATCAACTACCCGTATGGCTTTAGGTACAAACTTTCTATAATGGTTTATCTCCTACTAATCGATCTATGATTGATGCAGCAGCAGGAGGAACCATTAATCGAGAAATGGAGGAAGAAGCCTTCGGTCTGATCGATGAGATGGCATCAAATAGCTATCAATGGCAGATAGAGCGTATGATGCCAAAAAGACTAGCAGCTGTGCAGGGAGTAGATTGCGTGCCAACTTTACTAGCTGAAATTGCAGCCCTTAGAGCCGAAGTCAACAACTTAAAGGAAACAGCTATGCATGTTCAGACCATTACTTATGACCTGTGTGGAGGAGGACACGATACGAGCAATTGCTAGATAGGTAATCCTTTTGCTAAAACAACTGATACAGCTAATTATATTGATAATTTTTTCAGGCCGTAATAAAATAATCCCTACTCCAACACATACAATCAAGGGTGGAGGAAGCACCCAAATTTCTCATGGAGCAATCAAAATGCAGCACAACAGCTACCCCCGGGATTCCAAGTACCTGAAAAGAAGTCCAACATGGAAGAGCTGATGGTCAAATTTACGCAAAACCAAGAAGCAACTATAAAAAATTTAGAAGCCAAACTTAGGCAGGATCAAACAGCAACAATTCGAAACTTGGAGAGGCAAATAGGTCAAATGGCTAAGATAATCTCTGAGAGACCTCAAGGATCCTTGCCAAGCAATACGGAGACAAATCCAAGGGAGCAAGTCAATGCTATCACCTTAAGAAGTGGTACAAAGTTAAAGGAGCTACATCAGAAGAAAGAGACTAAAGAGCTAACTACAAATAAGGAACCATCAACTCAAATTCGTCAATCACCAAAATAACCAGCAGATGGATGGTCTCCAGGTATACGATTTGTTGATCCAAATGTGAAGCCCTACGTGCCGCCACTACCATTCCCGGAGAGACAAATACAGCATCCAGATAAGAAATTTTCTAACTTTTTCAAAATTCTAAAGAATTTACATATTAATATTCCTTTTGTAGATGTTATTACTCAAATGCCCAGGTATGCCAAGTTTCTCAAAGAAATCTTAACAAATAAGAAAAAGTTGAAGGAGCATGAGAGAATAAATTTGAATGAAGAATGCTCAGCAATACTTCAAAATAAATTATCACAGAAGCTAAAAGATCCAGGGAGTTTTACTATCTCCTGCATTATTGGTGATTGTAGTTTTGATAAAGTTTTATGTGATTTAGGAGCAAGCATTAATCTCATACCTTTTTCTATTTTCAGGAAGCTGGGTCTAGGAGAACCAAAGCCTACCACTATTACTCTTCAATTAGTCGACAGATCCATTAAATATCCAAGAGGTATAGTGGAGGATGTCTTGGTAAAGGTAAACAAGTTTATTTTCCCTGTTGATTTTATTGTTCTTGATATGGAAGAAGATTATGATGTACCCCTTATTTTAGGGAGACCCTTTTTAGCTACTGGAGGAGCTTTAATAGATGTTCAACAAGGAAAATTAATTCTTAGAGTCCAAGATGAATAAGTTACTTTTAATGTTTTCAAAGATACTAAACATCCTGATGACAATCAAACTTGTTTTCTAATTGACATTATTGACAATCCATTATATGAGAATTCTGTAGAAAATAGGTCTTGAGACTATAAAAGCGAGCAATGTCAAATTGAAAGAGGATTCGATCAAACATGAAAGTATTCCAATTGAAGTGGCACCAGATTGATCCACTTTAGAACTCAAAGAAAGTCAAGCTGAAGACTATAAATCAGAACTACTAGATAGGTTGTTTCTTTTCTTTTTAGTTTTGATCATTTTTCTTTTCTTTTATTTTTCAGTAATTTGTTGTTGCTCTTTTATTGCTCTGATGTGTATTTTTAATTTTGCAGAAAAATCAATGAGAACTCAAGCAAAATTTCAAAGCTCCAAAGAATCAGACTGAACAAAATCAGGTGTATTCCTTCCTGTCCTTTATTACATCCTTTATTTTTCTTTCTCTTTTAAGATAATGTAGAATAATTATATAAAAAAAAAAAATCCATGTGTCAAGAAGAAAATCTTGAGCAAGATAAACTGGATAAGTGATAAAAGATAGAATTATTTGCTAATGAATGTAATGAGTTAAAGAAGTAGATTAGTTGGTCAACTTTTAGCAGCCTACTTAGGTCATTAAAAGATTATTAGCACTTTTTATTGCACATGCACACTAACAAGGCAAAGTAGGTATTGATTATAAGGTCAACTGAGGATTCAATTATCACTGAAAATTGATAATTAATATACATTCTAATAAAAGAAACTTGAATTTAAGGAAAGAGCTATCCTGCCTATAAATAAAGTGCAAAAGATAGAGTATATATGGATTGCCCAAAGCCTAGTAACTGGGTCTCTGCACCTAGGTCAAGTATGAAAATTCACATAAAACGGTGAAGGAAAGGCCAGGATGCTCAGCATAGTAAAAAAAAAAAAAAAAAGAAAGAAAAGAAAAGAAAAGGCAGTGTGAAAGCTACCTTAATTCATGAGTATAAAATTGAGAATGTATAGAAAATTGACCAAAATAGGTGATAAGAGAGGATACTTTTGTTCTTTTAATTTAATACTGAAATGTTAAAGTTAGTCATCATGAACACAAGTGCTATAGATCTTTGATGTACTCTAAGAAAATTTTTAATTGTACTGACTGAAAAATTTGCTTCTGAAGCTCAATGCTTAGTTAGCAGTATTTTCTAAACTTTTTGACCTTTAATCCTAGATTTTATATTTGTGATGGATAATGTTATTGAAATATGGTATTAAATAAAACATTCCTAAGGGACTAGCAATGACTAAGTTGGGGGGTGTGATAAGCGGTAAAAATATGCTAATAAACGTATTAAATTATAAAATAAATTAATCTATTTTATTAGAAATTAATACTTTTATTAATCTTATATAGGAAAGAAGGCCACCAATGTGAAGATCTTATTTTTCTAGTTCAGATGAAAAAAATTTCAAGCAAAACGGACTTCAAACGAGCCCAAAATCGAATTTCAAAAAAAAAAAAAAAAAAACCGCCGACGCAACGCTGACGTCAACATTTTTTGCGGTGCACAGTGGACCAACTGAAGGGTATTTCAAAAATTTCACAGCAAGAGGCGCGCTCTGATTGGTTGAAGAACGTGGTGGTCCACTCAACACCGGGCTCACGCATGGTCCATAGAGGGTAATTTGGAAATTTTGGCTGATCCAACGGACGGTTTTTACTGAAGCTTGATCGAACGGTCGAAATGAAGGCGCTGATGGACGGCATCTATAGCTCTCGATCAAGATACAATGGCTAAGATTCATCCTGACATTAAACAATAGATCAGAAGGCTTCTTTCAACGCGATCGGATGGTCTAGATTTGATCCAACGTTTATCCAACGGCTGATATTAAATCTGACTTGATCTGGATTATTTTAAGAGGTTTTTGAGTGGTTTTTAGATCGTTTGATCAATATCTAACGGCCAAAATTATTCAGATCTTAATTTGAGTTGTTTTAGGAGTCTTATATCTAGTTTTTGATGGATTTTGGGGGGAAATCAAACTCTTTATCTATAAAAAAGAGTTTATTATCGTGAAAGAAGAGAGAAAAAAGAGAGAGACGGAAAGAGAGAAATAGAGAGAGAGAGATGGAAAGAGAGACAGGAAGAGAAAGAGAGAAATAGAAAGAGAGAGAGAAAGAGAGAGGAGAGAGGTAAGAGTGATTTGTGAAAAATAAAAAAGATTTTTTATTTTTTTGATTTCTTTCGACGATCAAGACATCGATTAAGGAGCCTCTTCTTCTTTGCCAAGTTCTCCACATTAAGAGCAGCAGACAATCAATTTCAGCAATCAAACAGTCTAATTTCTCTATGCTTTTTATTTTATTTACTATTTTTGAACTTGTTATCATGAACTAAATTTTTTTTACTAAGGCTAAGGTGTAGCCACTCTTTTGGTGCAATATTCAGTGTGATTTATTTTTAAATTTTATTCATAAGGAGTATATAAATCTGATCTTAGTGCTTTTAGATTACTGGCCATCTTCTAATTGATCTGATGAACATAGATGTTACGGACCAAGTACATCTATGTTAATGCTTCTTGATTATATACCTTGTATTATGAATCAAATTAGAATTCATATGCATGCAGGAATTTTAGTGCGCTTTGGATGCAGCATATTTTAATTAGAGGGTTTCACAAAATCTAATGCATTAATATTTATTTAAATTACACCTAGACCAAAGGATAATTAATAAATATTAATAGTTTTGCTATGCCTGGACCAAAGGATAGTGAATAAATTAGGAGACTCCACCATCACATGAAATAAAATTAATCTAAAAACCTGAATATTGTATTGACTGAGTTGGTGAACCAATTGCCTTAGTAATCCATTGCTCTTGAGTTTAAAACCCTAATAATTTACACTCTCTCTATTTAATTAAAAACTTTTAATTATTTTTTTATTTCTTTATTTTCTTTAATTTCTTATTCTCATAAATCGATCTTCTAAATAAAGCATAGGAAAGAGCTTTTCCGTACTTATTTTTCAATCCTCTAGGGACGATACTCTACTCATTCACTTTATTACTTGATCGACTGGTGCACTTGCCATAGCTATAAATTAGCACGCATCAGTCGACATTTGATGCATTCCATCTCTTGAGGGTGTTGAGTTCTTCTTGGCTAGGTCTTCTAGAAATTGCCATGCCTCATTAAGTTTTTTATACATAAATTGACTTTGGCACATGGACTCTAGCATGGTTCTGAAATTTGAGTCTAGTCCCTCATAAACTATTTGGCATAGCCTCTAGGTCTCTATTCCATGGTGTGGGCATTAGGTCAAAAGGTTCTTGAAATGAAATACTTTTAAAATGATTCACCAACTAGTTGGTAGAATTAGTTAATCTTATTTCTAATTCTAGCTATTTTATGATGGAGAAAGTACTTTTTTAGGAACACTCATACAAAACCCTCCCAAGTTGTGATAAATTAATTTGGCATGCTGTATAACTACTTTTTGGCATTATCCTTAAGAGCAAAATTGATTAATCTCAGTTTGATCTCATCCTTAAAAAGTTGTTACCATCTCATGGTTGCATAAACCTCTTCAAATTCTCTAATGAATATATATGCATCCTCTATTCTAGTAAACTTTGGAAGCATATTAATCATTTGAGGTTTAATTTCAAAGTTAATTATAGCTAGTTGGGGCAACCTGATGCAAGAAGGCTGGACGGATCCAATTGTGTAACATAAATCCTTAAGGATTTGGGGTTGATTGATTTCTTCCATTTTAATGACTTTTGAGCTTGACACAAGAATCGAATCAATTCTAACTAGTCGACCCAAAATTCTTCTCGACAAAGAAAGTGGAGAATTTACTTTATTTTTTTTTAAAAAAAAATTTATATTTTTGAATTTTAATAAAATATCAAAATTAAATATATTTTTTTATTTTTTAAAAAAAGAGAGAAGATGATTATAGATAAGAAAAGAGTTTTAGAGATGAATCCTAAGAAGTCCTAAATTTGGAGATGAAAGAGAAGAGTGAGAAGATTAGTTAAGATTTTTTTTTGATTTTTTTTTCAAATATTTATAAAGCAAATATCTATCCTAAGTTACTCTAATTCTAGATAGCTTCAACTACCAAGACCGTCTTTAAGCCCTCCAAGTCAGAAACCAACAAGCCAACTAGCCAGGTAAGGATAAGATCGGTGGAAGTCCTCCTGTTGCTTTTCTTAGACATCAATTAGATTGGCCAGATAAGCGAATGAAATCAATTAAAGAACCATCTTTCTTCAGGCTCTTGTCCCTGAACTCCTTTCCTAGACACCAGTCAACTAGCCAATTCTGACCTAATCCAACTCTTTCGACTGTCTTATCCTAATAAGCTTGGATGTCCTTAGGGTTAACGTCTAATTGATTTTATTTATGGGTTAGGATGAATGCAAATGAGAGAACTTGTTTATGTGCTAAGGAAGGATGATGAAATCAGCACCTTATTTTGTTTAGATTTGTGCCCTTAAACTAGTTTAGATATGCTTATGCATAACCAATGAGAACAAACAAGTTTTAATTAAAAACTAATAATAAACTAAGATCAAATTAGCATGCTAAAGGAAAAGAAAAATGTTAGATCATGTACCTAATTTTTGGTACTAACCAATTTTCTATAAAGCAAGATAAGAAAGTTAAATAAGTTAGACAAAAAAAACTAAACTAAAAGCATAAAAAATAAAAATTTAGAATATAATTTAAAACATGCCAATTTCTTAGCAACGGCATCAAAAACTTAATATGTCTTAAATTAAAATTGTAAGTGCATAATGTGCAATGTAGCACGTTCGGAGAGTACAAGTCGATTCCACGAGGAATATAGTATTTGAATTACTTTCAAATCCTTACTTAGGCAAGCTTTAATAAAGAGTTTGGAAGATTATTTATTACTTACTACTAAACAGTAAATTAATTATAAAGAATAATAATCTAAAGATCTACGACTTTGGAATTCACTAGACCAATGATTTAGAGAGCCATTCTATAATTTCTCTTATGATGTCTCTATTAGATATATGTGCCCTAGAAGGCAGAATTGGCTGACACCTGTAATACACTTCTAGGAACAAAATTATAATTTTGACTAATATCAATAAAATAAGTTATTTTCTATCACATATGTGTATTTAGTGTCTGTGATACATCCTTTGAGTTAATGGTAATGATAATTCATATTTTCAAGAGTTAAAAATTTAAGACATGAATAATCATTATTAACTCATAAAATGCTCCCGACCATAGGATCATCATGAAGATGGTGATTGATCCGAAAGGTTGGTGTACAATCGCTTCTCTTTAGTAGATGAGTCTTGAGTCTACGGTGTGGAGACACCGAAGCAAGAGTACAGATACTCGTTAGAGAATGAGGGCACTGAGCGTGACCATCTCGAGTAGTCATTAGGGAGTCTACCTTATGGTCAATGACTGACTCGATGCTGCAGTAGTGTGTCTGGTTCTTTAACCTGAGATGCATTGGCAGTTCACCTTGAGGGTGTTATAGTTTGACTACATCAGTGCTCGGTCTCCTAGCCATTCAAAATCCTAAGGTGTTTGTTGGCTATAGCATGTTCATTGTAGGAACTGGATAGCATCAAGATGGAATCTATCTACCTCGGTGGTAGAGGAGCAGCCCTATGATGATCATGAGAATCAAGCCCAAAAGTCCATGGCCATGGCAGAGTGAAATAATAGAAAGAGTTTCTATTTAGCTTTTCACATCGGACCTGAATCAAATGATTACATCATATAACAGAGACTAGGATTTGACGAGTTCACCTTAACCCTAATCTGATCGGAGCTCAAGATAGAAGAACTTAATCACACAGGTAGCTGCACCAAGAGGTTCGCATTCAGCTCTGATGGGTTACCATCATATACTGCTAAGTGTCACTGGTGGATTTTGGGAGCAATTAGAATGATTTAGATGATCGATCATTCTAGCTGTTCGAATCAGAAGAGTTCTGATCCATTGAAAGAAGTTTCGATGATGTCGATGATAGAGATCATGACATATCACATTACCATACAGAACTGAACCTAACTGAGTCACACAAATAAGGGTTTGAATTTGGTGATCATCAATTGAACTAATCCAGTTCAATTGATCTGAATGAGATTCAATTAGGTTCAAGAAAATCATGCTAGCACTCGATTGAACCTAACGTTCTTCTTTTACTATCATAAAAAGTTATCCTGACTAAGCCAAAGGAGTTTGTGCTCGATCAGAGGCCTTCACTTTGTTTGACTGGAGCCTGTCCAGATCAGAAAAGAATTATCTTATTTTGTAAGTCAATACCTGCCATTTTTTGTCACCTTCCATTTCTCGTCCTTTGACTTTGGTCAAAAGTTGACCTTTGACTGATCAAACATTGACTTTGACTTCTATCCACGTATCACATACCTATTAGAGAGCTGGTGGGGACTTATCCCCCTACTAGAATCTGGCAAGGAGGAGGGCGCACGCCACCCTTGGCGTGTGCCCATGCTGGAGGCGCCTAGGAGTCCCTATTGGATGGGGACTCCATCTTCTTTTTGGATTCCAATTAGAGTTCTCCTAAAGACCAACTTTGACTGGTCTTAGGCACCCTCTAAGGAAGAATCCAAGGGACTCTATTTCTATCAATTAGATTTAGATCTGATTTCATGAAGAGTTGTGATTGGTTGGGAGGAAGTGGAGTTGGATCACGCTTAGTCTATAAATAAGACCCTGCGCCCAACTCAAATCAAGATTGGAAAATCACAATTCTCCATGCCCAAAGGCTGCTTCTCCTCTCCTCCTCCATGCCAAAGCACCTTCTCCCTCTCCTCTCCACGTCCAAAGAGGTTTGGATTCTTGCTTGGTGCAATCTAGATGAGAGAAAGGTGACTGAAAGCTAGAAGATTGCGCTGCTATAAAGGACGACTACTGATCTTCGAAAGGTATTTTGAAGATCCTCTAGATCAAATCCAGATCTAATTTTTGGAGATGTGATAAAGAAGAAGAGGATCTCTAGATCCAGTCCGAGTGGATTGGCGTCGTTGCCGAAGATTGTGTCTAAAATAATATTAAAATTTTGATCATAGCTTTACTTTAGAAATTTATTTTTAATTTTTATTATTAAAAAAAAAATTATTCATTGCATGACATATACTGGACATAGTAATTTACTATCTTTAGATCCAAAAATTGAAAGAATCATTAGAAGACTACAACAAGAGAGAAACATGGCAGCTTAAGATTTTAATGACATCAATCTAGGATTGGATATGGCGACTGAAGGACAGCATGAAGCTATTCGACCAATACATCATCCATTAAATGATTATATCACATCAAGTATAGCTGATGCTACTTCAAGCATTAGGAGATCGTCAGCATGAGCAAACAACTTTGAAATAAAATCGACGATGATCCAGATGATTCAATCAACTATCCAATTTAGTGGACACATGCATGATGATCCGAATGCTCATATTTCTAATTTTCTTGAACTTTGCAATACTTTTAAAATTAATGGGGTGGTCGATGATGCTATTAGATTAAGGTTATTTCCTTTCTCTTTATGAGACAAAGCTAAGAGTTGGCTTCATTCTCTTCCTGCAGGTTCTATCACAACTTGGGATGTCCTAGTCCAAAAATTCTTAGCTAAGTACTTTCCACCTTCCAAGACTACCAAGATGTGCAACGATATCACTTCCTTTATGCAGATGGATTGTTAGATATATGTGCCCTAGAAGCCAGAATTGGCTGACACTTGTAATACACTTCTAAGGGCAAAATTATAATTTTAACTAATATAAATAAAATGAATTATTTTTTATCACATATGTGTATTTAGTGTCTGTGATACATCCTTTGAGTTAATGGTAATGATAATTCATATTTTTAAGAGTTGAAAATTTAAGACATGAATAATCATTGTTAACTCATAAAATGCTCCCGACCATAGGATCATCACGAGGATGGTGATTGATCTGGAAGGTTGGTGTACAATCACTTCTCTTTAGTAGATGAGTCTTGAGTCTATGGTGTGGAGACATCGGAGCGAGAGTACAGGTACTCGTTAGAGAATGAGGGCACTGAGCGTGACCACCTCGAGTAGTCATTAGGGAGTCTACCTTCTCGTCAATGACTGACTCGATGCTGCAGTAGTGTGTCTGGTTCTTTGACCTGAGGTGCATCGGCAGTTCACCTTGAGGGTGTTATAGTTTGACTACACCATTACTCGATCTCCTAGCCATATGGAATCCTGAGGTGTATGTTGGCTATAGCATGTTCATTGTAGGAACTGGATGGCATCAAGATGGAATCTATCTACCTCGGTGGTAGAGGAGCAGCCCTATGATGATCATGAGAATCAAGTCCAGAAGTCCATGGCCATGGCAGAGTGAAATAATAGAAAGAGTTTCTATTTAGATTTTCACATCGGACTCGAATCGAATGATTACATCATATGACAGAAACTAGGGTTTGACGAGTTTACCTTAACCCTAATCTGATCGGGGCTCAAGATAGAAGAACTTAATCACACAGGTAGCTGCACCAAGAGGTTCACATTCAGCTCTGATGGGTTGCCACCATATACTGCTAGGTGTCACTGGTGGATTTTGGGAGCAATTAGAATGATTTAGATGATCGATCATTCTAGCTGTTCGAATCAGAAGAGTTCTGATCCATCGAAAGGAGTTTCGATGATGTCGATGATAGAGATCATGACATATCCCATTACCATACAGAACTGAACCTAACTGGGTCACACAAACAAGGGTTTGAATCTGGTGATCATCAATTGAACTGATCCAGTTCAATTGATCTGAATGAGATTCAATTAGGTTCAAGGAAAATCGTGCTAGCACTCGATTGAACCTAACGTTCTTCTTTTACTATCATAAATAAGTTGTCCTGACTGAGCCAAAGGAAGTTTGTGCTCAATCAGAGGCCTTCATATGGTCTGACTGGAGGTTGTCCAAGTCAGAAAAGGTTGTCTTATTTTGTAAGACATTACCTGCCATTTTTGGTCACCTGCCATTTCTTGTTCTTTGACTTTGGTCAAAAGTCTACCTTTGACTGGTCAAATGTTGACCATTGACACTTTGACTTTTGACCACATGTCATGCACCTATTGGAGAGCTGGTGGGGGCTTGTCCCCCTACCAGAACCTGGCAAGGAGGAGGGCGCACGCCACCCTAGGCGTGTGCCCAAGTTGGAGGCGCCTAGGAGTCCCTGTTGGACAGGGACTCCATCTCCTTTTTGGATTCCAATTAGAGTTCTCCTAAGAACCAACTTTGACTGGTCTTAGGCACCCTCTAAGGAGGAATCCAGGGGACTCTATTCCCACCAATCAGATTTAGATCTGATTTCATAAAGAGTTGTGATTGGTTGGGAAGAAGAGGAGTTGGATCACGCTTAGTCTATAAATAAGACCCTGCGCCCAACTCAGATTGTGATGATTGAATCACAATTCCCCATGCCCCAAGGCTGCCTCTCCCCTCTTCCTCCATGCCAAACCACCTTCTCCCTCTCCTCTCCACGTCCAAAAGGGTTTTGGACCTTGGTTGGTGCAATCTAGATCAAGAGAAAGGCGAGTAAAAGCTAGAAGGCTGCGCTGCTGCAAAGGACGACTGCTGATCTTCAAAAGGAGTTTTGAAGATCCTCCAGATCAGATCCAGATCTAATTTTTGGAGATGTGATAGAGAAGAAGAGGATCTCTAGATCCAGCCTGAGTGGATATTGGTAGAGGCCAGGCACTTGCGTGGCTAGATCCAGAACCTTTCGCTGCATACAGGATCATCAACGGGTAATAGGATTACCCATATCAAGGTAAATTAAATCTGATTTAATTTATCTAATTTTATTTTGATTTTAAAATAATAATAATTAGATCTAAAATATATCAAGATCTGATTAAGATCAAGAAAAAAATTTTAAAATATATCTCTTGATCTGATCAGACCTGAACGAACCTGGACCGAAAAATCAGGATTTCCCTTCAACTGGTATCAGAGCCAAGGTTCTAAAAGTGTTTAGATCTAATTTTAAATTTATTTTAATCAGAAAATAAATAATTTTAGATGTCACATGAGATGTGATCAGATCTAAAATCAGAAAAAATTAAAATTAAATGATTAGGATCTAAGATTAGAAAATATGCATGACTAGTTCTAAAATAGAATAGTTCTATAGAATAGTCTTGCATGTTTTCAATTTAATTTGATTAAATCATATTTTAGATCTATTTATTTACTATTTTTTGATATTATAATGAGTTATAATAATATCTAAAAAATAGAAAATAAAATTATTTAATTTTAAACATCATATGAGATATGATTGATGCATGTCTAGACTAGTTGTAGAATAGTTCTACATAATTATCTAGATTAGAATTTATTTTGATTAGATCAATTTAAATCTAATTTTTTAGATTATTATGAGATAATTTAGATCTAAAAATATGCATGATTCGATACATGAGATGTATGCAAAATATGCCATGATTAGATCTAATTTGTATATGAGATATATGATATAGATCTAAAACTGTTTTGTAGTATTGCATGTTCCTGATTAAGGCGTTCCTCTTGGCCGTCCGATCATAAGAATGAAGAAGGGTTTAAAGGCCCTCTCTTTCCATTCGATGGGGTGTTCTTATGATGTGTAGGGGTGCTGCGTGTTCGTCCTTAATCAGAAACCCAAAACTTACTTTCTGCAAAACCCTAGATCCTGAAACCCTAGGATTTATTGTGCATATTTTGTTTATGAACCCTACTTAATTAAAAATTAAGATTATGGAATATTAATTAGGTCTAAAATTGAGAATTTTAGATCTAAGACATATTCATAATACTGGGTTCGGGCTTGGGTAGCTCAATTAGGTCTAAGCGGTTGATCAAACCGAATCAAGAGTTGGTTAGATGGGATCAACAATGCTTAAATTGATCCAGCCTAATAGGATTAAGTCTGGGTCAAGATCGAGTCACGATCAAGCAAGACCTAATTAGGCTCAGAGGTTAGAGTCTGGATTGTAGGCTAACCCAATTGGTTCTGGCTCAACAATTTGGTGTCTAAGGTAAGTTTGGCACATACGACCGACTGATTTTTAATTGGAAGCTACTCGACCTGAATGCATTCTTGTATGAGTTAATGGCATATTCCTTCCACCGGTCTCACTTACCTGGCCATATCTGTTGACACAGTTCTGATCTGAGGTGGTCAATAATCCGAGCTAACCCATGCCACTAGGTTAGTCATAATTGTTATGACTATGACAAGTCTAGTTTAATGAGACCTGAATCAATTCTCCCTAAGAAAAGATTAAGTCTGAGGTCTTCCACCATTGTAGATGTGCGGGCCCTTCCCGGGGTTGATTGTTCTCGCTGGTACAGTGGCTCAGTTGCACGGGAATATTGCAACCATGTCTATTAGGCATTGGATGCTATGGGCTGGAGGATGAGTGGGCTTTAAATATTTCGGATATGGTGAGAGACTCAATAAAACCCAGTTATGCAAATAGTGGGTCTGATAACTAAGGAGTGGATCAATATTCTGGATACGTGAGATTCATGAATTGAGACCAAGTTTGGGTGCACCATGATTAGAGAATCATTGAACAAGAGTTGTTCACTTCATTGGAGCTACCCATCACCAATAATTTATTAGTGAGGTGATGATCAGTTGTGAACCGTACACCCACTAGAAATCATTAATCGTGGAGATTTTTGCTCTCTACAGAGGGAGTGTAGGGATTCGAGAAAATAGTGGAAGCTAATTTGTTTAAAAAATAAAATCCTTAAATAAATTGGTCCAAGTCAAAATTATAATATCTAACTAGAATTTTTGACTCTTTACAAAAGAAAATATCTTCGTCTAACCATTGGCACGTTCCTGGACACACATAGACTGACTGGACCCAATTATAGATTGGCTCAGGAACTATAAATAGTTTTGGGATCTGAGAAGTTAACCAACTGGTACTAGACCAGGACCCTCCACCTACCAGCCCATCCATCCATTGAATAGAGAGCGT